>SNQJ01S0109739.1:0-13320 GCA_010110895.2 Picea sitchensis
AATGATATATTTTATGAGGAAAACATATACTTTTAACTTACAATCTATCTATATATTAAATTAAGTATGTTTCTTTATTATAGTTATTAACTTATTTGAAAATTTTATATTATTTTAATGATTTTAAAAAAGAATTCAATATATATAATATTCATAACTTATTAACTCATTAAGAAGTGAAGTGGAACCTTTGGGAATTGCCTAATTGTTATATGTTTTGGTTTTTTTCAGCAGAATCTGATGACATAAACTAAACCATTGTTGGCTACTTGTGGGCTGACACAAGTTCTAACTACAGGATTACCAACTTCCCTTCTGCCATTGACCCTTCTGGATACCAGAAGACAACATAGCGCACGGAGTGCACTGTGCAGTCTCACCCGAGATGGATTCAATGGGTGGCCGCAGGACTCAGATGTCTGCAACCATGGGATGAGATATGTATCTCTCTCAAGGGCATTAGATCTATTCACTTGTTAACCCTCAAATACCTATTTATTATACTAACTCTAATTGGATGTTAGTTCTGACCATTGACACAATTATTCCAACAAAACTCCATTCACCATTATAACAACATATACCAACGGACATATATTCATCTACTGCAACATAAGAGCCAAATCTAAATACTAATTATGGCATTCATCCATTTAGTGTTGTTCTACATATTTCATCAGTTTATCCTTAGTGCGCAGTATTATTTCCTATACCATTCTAACATGTTCATCATAAAACTCACTAAAGAAAATATAATCAGAAAGACTGCACACATACACACATAACCCAGATATATCGTGGTTCACCCCCTCTTGGGGCTACGTCCACAAAGATGAGTCGCTTCAGCGCTTTATTCTTCTTCATGCAAAATCTATTGTTGCGCACTATACATCTCTTCCTCCATTACAATCGATCTCCACAGATAGCAGTAGTGCTCACAAGACTGAGAACTTCTAACCAATCTCTCAACAAAACCTCCTAACCAACTAAAGGACATCTAAAAATTAACCCCTTTCACAGTCCTAATACATTCTACTTATACCAAAAATGGGACAAATCCCTTACAAAAAACCTAACCCTAAGCGGATTAGGTTTGTCCACTTTCCAACTGCTCAATCTTGGTTGGTCCACGACCCAATCGTTCTCCATGTCATTGCTTGTCCACTTTCCAACTACTCTGCAACAGTTTGTACACTTTGTAACTGCTTTTTCTTGGCGTTGGTTTTCCTCTGTTGCTGGTGCGCTCCCCATTTTTCCAACGCTGCCTTGATTTCTTTAAACTTCCTTGATTTTCTTCCAAAATTGGCCTATACCAACACTTTTCTATCTTTTTGTTAGGTTTTTGATAGCTAGAATTAGGGTTAGGTTTATGGATTTGAATCCCTCTTATAACCTTGGTGATGCTTCTAGAAGTCATTAGTGGATTCTCACATGTTACTAACTCCCCACATTCAAATTATGGTGAGATAACATGATTTCCACTTGGACTTATGGGGAATATTTGGATTGTTACCTTGTTGGGGCCATAATAATTGCATAGCAATGTTTTTTTGTGAAAAGAAACTACCACTGGTAACATATCGACCCATATAATTCAAAATAACAACCTAGGAGTTAGTTCCCCCATAATATCACTTATTTGGTCTTGAAACACAAGTTCATTAGAGAAATTTTGAGGTCTAAAATGAACCTCCTAAATAAAATAATAGTTAAAATAATAAAATAAGAGTTATCAATTTTCAAAGAGAAAGAAAGAAAACTACTTTTTTAATCATATTTTTAACTTATATCTTATAGGTTTACTCAAATTTCAAGTGTAGGCGCTCGTTGGATGCATAGTTCAATTCTGCATCCAATGAGTACCCACTCTGCATACTTTTGATAGACCCACAGTGAGATAAACTGGAAATACATGAAAATGTGTTTTTTTTAAGGAACACATTTTTTTAATGATTTTCCAACTTTTCTCACTGCAATTCTATCAAAAGTATGTAGAGTGTGTACTTGTTTGATGTGGAATTTATTTCCACATCCAATGAGTGCCTACACTTGAAATTTCAGCAACCATAGAAGGTGATAATTCAAAAATATGATTAAAAAAATAGTTTTTTTTTCTTTCCCTCCAAAACTATTTACCCTTACGGTTGACATCATCATCTTGAATCTTGTTGTTTCTTTTAAAGTTTATGTTGATAGCACAATTTTTGTTTTGAGGGCCATTTTTACCTCAAAATTTCTCTAACGTACCTTTTTTTTATGTTAGTTCGATTTTTTAGGCTTTGACCAAAACTTAAACAAACCAATCCCAAATGAAATATATTTCCTTCCCTAAAGCATCAACGAAATCATATGGCAACTATGTAGATTCATTTTGGATCATCCCTCCCCATTTGGGAGGCTTTTGGTCTCCAAAATATATAGTTATGAAGGACACAAGGAAACAATTCCTCATCTTTCTCCTTAGAGTACCGGTTGGTTGTGGCTAGTAGCTCACCTTTTAATACAATCTATAAAATTTCTTATGTAACCCTCCTAGTCATTCTAATCTTCTTCTACATAACTATGTCCTTTGATCATTTTTTCTGTGGATTTGGTGTCAAATCTTCTATTAAAGGTAATATGTGTCCCTCTTCATCCTCATCGAGCATTAATAACATATAGAATTTTAGGTTCTCTACATTTACTACAAAGTAAATGTGCATATAAGGTGGAAGATTCAGTCTGTAAGAATTTTTTCCTACCTTATTCAATTGATCCAAATTGGATCATTATAAAATTTGTCATATATCTTGGTACTTTATGGGTGGAAAAATTGGAGGAATTGGCTTGCAAGGCCCTTTTTAGCAGTAGGTACCAATTTGGAGATTTGGGGTCCAAAACCTTCCAAAGCCATTTTGAGGCATGAAATGACATTTTTGGAGTCAAATATTTGTGAGCATAGTGCACAACCACTTTATACTATTCTACACATCGGTACATTTCCAACGATGCAAAAATCACCTCAATCGGAGCTCGTATGTGGAAGTTATGCCTCCTGCAATTTGACCTACCTTGTTGACCACCATGGTATGAGTGGATGCCATGTCATCCCTCATTACTCACACATATGGGTCTAGCAACATGTGGAATTTCAAGAAGATTCTAGAAGGTCCAACATCTTATCACTTATTGAGGGTTGAGGATGCAAAAACCCTAACCCTAGAAGGCTATCGAGCTATGTTAAATACGAGGCTGCTAGGAAGAGAAGGGGTTCCATTATTTTGTATTGTATGTGTTCCATAGTTGAGAAGAGCATCCAAGGAGTGGGATCTAAGAGCATAACATAGGTAGGTGATTTTGTAGCAGCTATCCAGGACATAATGTCAAAGGAAACTTCATAGTGAGTGCCTCTTTCTTTGCACTTTCTTTTCATAACTGAAGAAAAGAGAGAAGAGCATAGGCCTCACCTTTTAGCTGGGTTTTCTCCCGTATTGGGTTTCCCAAGATACATATTGTGTTCAATTGTGTGGATGGTGTGTATATTAGTATGTTCTTTCATTTTTGTAAATTCAGTTATTTTCATAAATCTGAGCAATAAGATAGTAATAATTGATCTCGGATCCAAGGAAATAAATTTCATAATCTAAGATTTTCATAATATCATAAGATCTATTGTGATGAATTATTCTAGTGGAATATCCAAAGCAGTTTATAAATCACCAATATTTTTAAAAAGTCCATATCTTAAGGCTTTTATTTTCTTTCCTAATCCATATTACCTTTCATTATTAAGGTGCAACCAAACTCTGTCTACTACTTATAAAGTATTTTCAATCATGTGTTAATCATGTCTAGCCTTGTATTTCTCCTTAGAGGACTTCTCTAGTTCGCAAAACTATATGTGTGTTTGTGTTATCCTATCTATGAATGTTTTTCCCTTCAATGCATCACTTGAGGTTCTTACCCATGCTTCACCCTATCCATATACAAAATTTGATGTTGATGGTTCGTAATACTCTTCCTTAATATGGTGTGAGTGGTTACTTCAATATGTCTCTCTCACCAAGTATTTGCATGGGTGCAAAATCCATTTTCTTATTCTCTCATACATTATGCACATTGAAATAGACTTCTAATTGCTACAACCAATGATTAAAATAAAGTGCATTTACTTTACCTTCATAGGTGTTGGTATTGAACTTCTGTTTCATTTAAATAGATGCTGGGAAGATTAGTTACTAGAATTCCTTTTTTTGATTTTTTATTCGTCCTTCTCTTTCCTTAGCTCCTTATGATGTTCTAGTTTATCATGAGATGCATGCTTCTATGAAAAGGGGTCAATATTTTTCTCAATAATGGCCATGAGTAAGGTAAGATTCTTGGAAATATTGGCTACCAAATATTCCAACCTTTTGAATCTTGTTTTTCCTTCATTGATGAGTCCTTCCCAATGCCCATATTCAAATTTTACAAATTGCAGTTGCTTCTTAACCTTTCGTTTCTTGATCTCAAGATCCACATGATACAACTCTTCTATAAACTTAGATTTTATATTTTTTTTGTGTGGAGTAAGAATACACTACACTCAAACCACTAAATGGATACATAAACTTGTTATGACATCAATATGATCTATAAATCGCCTTGGATATTTCAATGGTCAGCTCAACAAAACATGTGTACAAATTACAACAATGATATTGAAATGGTGCTTGACTTTGAGACCATCATTTTATTTTCTTAGTGCTTTAAACATGAAAATAAAATAGACGAACAAGATCCTTTAACTACCATGACATTAACAGAACTACAATAGAAAAGAACACACATTAGATGCAAAATTTACCTTGGAAACTTGATACCCTAAAAAAAACAACTAAAAGGATTGTGCTCGTCGTCTTCTTATTATGGCGATTAAAATACAGATTACAAAGTTGTACAATATTATTGAGAAGCTATGAGACACTATGATTTTATACATTCCTTTATAATATGATTCTATCACTCTGCTCTATTAGTATCCTCTCCACACCCCTGCTCATACTATGGAACAACTGACGATTAATGGAAAAGTGAACCCTTTTCACCCCTGCAAGGTTTTTTGTAGCTAGAATTAGTGTTAGGTTCAAAGTTTTGAAACCCTCTTGGAACCTCCATGATGTATCTAGAAGTGTCTGGTGGATTCTCACATGTTACTAACTACCCATATTCAAATTATGGTGAATTGACATTGTCTCCACTTGGACTTGTGGGGAATATTTGGATTGTTACCTTGTTAGAGGCTTAACTTTTGCATGTAAATTTTGATTTGTAAAAAATAACCACTATTGGAATGTTATAAACCCATGAAATGAAAATATCATATCCTAGGACCTAGATCCTACATGACAAGGCCCTAAAAAAACCACTTCTTTGGCCATCAAATGGAGGGTTTACCATTTTGGTCCATTAGTGTAGTTTTTCAGGCTCCAACCCAAATAGAACCCAAATGAAATATTCCCTTCTTTAAATAATCAATGAATTTATATGGTAACTAAAGATCAGTTGTAGAGGAAGGACAATTTCTTGTAGATTTCAATAAGAGTTATTGTAACACCCCAAGGCCGAGTCCCTACTGAATAGTAATTATGTTTATAGGTTGGTGAGCCAAGTGATTATAAGCTAGGAAGCTTATGTGATGATTAGGCCAGAGAGCCTAGATGCTAAAGGCCAACGAGCCTGTTTTTGTATATGTAAATATTCATATCATTAATATAAATACATCGTTGTGTGTAGACCGACCACGATAAAAGAGAATGGGGACTAAGCTCCACTAGGTAGGGTGAGGGAAGGGGCTAAGTGTCCAAGATTAGGGGCTAAGCTAAAGGGATTACCTCTAAAGGGATAATATTATATTATTCTTTCCAAAAGGCTCAGGTTGGACATAATTCGTGTTGTGTAAGTTCCTAGGGAAAAGGGAATGAGTGTTAAGTGGAGATCATTCATCTTCAGAAAGACATGTGTCAACCTAAGCACATGCAGCTTATTTCTGGGAAATCCAACTCGTTGGGGGGTTCTCCCTCCACTCTCGTGTCTCTCCCCATGATCGCGTTCCCTCGCCACTCTTGTTATTTTATGGGACCCTCGCCATTCTCTAGAAGTCTTCCATCTTACCGATTCATCCAGGGATTCACACAGGGAGCCATCCTCTTCATCATCAAACTCTTCATCATTCGCGCACCTCTGAAACCAATAAACCCGTGAAGTTGACCCGTGTTTTCATGTGAAGCACAACGCACCTGTACTTTTCTAGAGCCATGTTGTGCCTTACCGGTTTTATGTTGTTGCCATCTTCTATGTCCTTACCCTATTTTTTGTTGCTGCCATCTTCTGTGTCCTTACCAGTTTCGGGTGTTGCCATCACCTGTGAGTTAGTTGAATGTTCTTGATGTATTTCTAAGGATCTGGATTGAAGAAGCAGGTTGTCAAGCCTATGATAAATTCTCTCCAGGTGAGAGATTTTGTCGGGAAAGAAGAAGCAGTTTGTCAGGCATATGAGCAACTCTCTCCACATGAGAGACGTTGTTGGGGAAGTGATTTCTCCTCGAGGGAGCCCAACAATAGCTATAGTGCTCTGAGAATTCATGTCCAACATGTTTTCGAAGCCCTGGAAGGAAAGTGGGGAAGCCGAAGGACTGTTGAGCAGAGAAGGGGCACACTTCTTGGGGTGGGACAGGCATGTGGGGAATGATAGGTTGTAGGTTGTGTGTATAAGTTGACTCCTGGGAGGGAATCCTTCCTGATTGACTGTGTAGCATCCCATTGTCTCAACCTAGACTAGGAATCCCTTTACCTGAGTGGAGTTTAGTCCCATCTCGGGGGTGACCCACTACTGAGAGTGATGAGAAGCGTGTTCTATGGTTGGAAGGTTCGTGGAAGGTCTGCACGCAGTTGGTGGTCTTCTCTAAAAAGATAAGTACCATTTATGTGTTCATTTAATTGCTTTGTATTTGTACATGTCTTATATTTATGAGTTTAGCATGTATATGTTGTACGTAAAGGCTTTACTGTTATTTCCTCATTTAAATGTATATTAGAAAAATGTAATTGTCTGTTAAGTTATATATGTATGATGTTCTGCAAGAATTTATGTGTGTCATATCCCAGCAGGTCTATGGTTGGGTATGATACCTTTTGGGTTATCAGAAGCTCATTAAGAATGTGTTTTTCGGTAGAATGACCCGGATTGAGTGGTCGGGTATGTCACAATATGGTATCAGCGCAGAAAAACAATGATTAGGATGTTTAGGTAGTGTTACCCAGCAGGGGTTGGTGGTCGAGGATGTTACAAAATGGTATCACAGCCCATGGTTTCAACAATGAACCTGGATGGGTCGTATATGAGTAAATGGAAGTTACAGAGTGCCAGAAGGGCGTTATGAGAACACCTGGGTGGTAATGGAAAGCTCAAGAGAAGTAGCGGGGTGGTTACCACAACGATCGTGGTTTATAACCACAAGATTGAATTTGAGTCGTAGGTTTTTTTCGGGAGAAGGAAGACCCTTCACAACCGTCAGACATGGAAAAAGGAGCATGGTGGTTAAGCATCGAAGTCCTTCGAACTTCGCCACTCCAGTTGTTTGAAGTTCTTTTTCGTAAAAGAGGAAAAATCCCCGGAGCTCTGAAGTTCCAGAGTGGATCTACGTCGTAGATCACTGGGAAAAGTGCTTGACCGTTGGATTTGGCCAAGAATAGACCGAAGTTGTTAGATAAAGAAAATATATAGTCGTTAGGTTGCATTTCCCAATAGTGATTTGATGGTTGGGGACATGACAAGAAGTCATGAACTTCGGAGTTAGTCTCGATCATCAATTCCAGGGACACGTGTTCGCTGATTAAACAATGTTCAGAATTTCAGCAATCCGAGGGTTGTGTGGTGGTCAACAGCGAAATCCTCTGAAGTCCCGAAGCATCGGATATGACGTAGCATGATGACATCACCTAGGGAGACGTGGACCTACCCTAAGTCTTCCACGTGTCACTACATTAATTGGTTGATAACCGATCTTTGGGGATCGTTGTATTCGTCAGTTCAACGTTCGATTATTTTGAAGTGTAATAAGGTAAAGTCTTCCTAAGTTCGAAGCTACAGAGTGTCGGAGTGACATAGTGTGATGATGTCACCTAGGGTGATGTGCACCGATTCGGTAGTTCGACATTCGAAATAATTATTGTGTTGTAATGGGAAATCTGTCGAATCCAAAGTCCCAGAAAACTCTTTTGACTGTGGATCTAAACAAAGAAGGAGGACCATCGATCCGGGAGTCCTCGGGTTTTCGGAAATTCGGTGTTCAAGAGATTTGGGGTGTGCAGGTATAAAGTTCGTTGAAGCCCGAAGTTCCGAAGTCACGAAATGTCGAAGTGACGTGGCATGTTGACATCACCTAAGGTGATGTGGACCACTGTAAGCATGCCACGTTTCAATTTGTTTTATGCCTTTGGTATGTCTGTTGTACCAATGAGAACCAGACATGTGCCAACCATTGAATGGACCATGTGTCACCTGTTAGTTTGGCCTCGTGTCACCATATTATATGATGACAATTGTACTATGTGGACCCCAGAAAATTCAAGAGGTTTGGGAATTCAACGTTTGGAAGGAATGAATTGTGATGAATCTCTGTAGAGAGTCAGTAAGGAACCATGAAGAAGAAATTGATTCTATGCATGGTTTTGAATGCAAAAGAGATGGTGCCTGAGAAGAATCCATCTCAAATGGCATAGAGTTATGAGTGGCATCCCCAGAGGTTGGAGGTATCACTTGAAATTATGAAATAAATTAAAAGTAGTATTAAGTACTTTTAATTAATTATATGCAGCTAGCGAAGGAGGCATATGTTCATCCTTACAGTATGCTAGAGATTGGCTATGCAAGCCAAGTTTGAGGCTAGTTGGAAAGGAGAATCGAAGAGTGCAAGAAAACTCAAATACTAAAGTACTCAGTTAGGAAAGGGATGAAGTAGTTCAGTGAGAAAAGTAAATGGATGTTGAAGATCCAAAGTCTATAAGACAACATGATTGGAATTATAATTCATCCAAGTATGAGTTGGGATAGATGGATCCAGAAAATAAATAAAATTTGAAGGTCAATATCAGCTTAGCATTAGGTTGGAAAAGCAAAGGTAGCCAAGAGTGATTGAAATAACCTGATCCCGCTTATCAAGATATTTGCTACTAATCTATTATTTTGTCTTGCAGATTTGATACACTGGGGGTTTCTGGATGCGTTTCAGTTGTATGTTTGAGATCTTGATGGTTATTGCATGTGCAAGTTGGTTATTGCATGTGCATGTTGCATATTTATGGTTTAAACAACATATAAAGGATGCATGCAAAAGTAAAGAACATCCACTGCCCAATATCATGTATTATGCGGTTCGAGCATGGAAATACAATAGCCTACTGGAAATATAGAATATAAACATCAGCCAGATCTCATGGATCAGCACTGGAATACAATCGAATAACATAAAAATACCCGTGATCAGAAGATGATAGCAGATCCGATGCATGCACGGATAGATCGGTGAAAATATGCGATTCTGACGAAGTATGGTAACTGCTACCAGCTGGGAAACTCCTCTGGAAGTTCAGACTGTCGAAATACACTGGAAACTACTCCAAAAGAAGTGCCCTGGCCTCTAGACTGAAATGGGTGAGTGTCAGATCTCGAATCTGGTCTCTAAGGCACTGGATCTAGACCCCTGTGGGGTTTAAGCACCTCCTGGAGCATTGGATGCACCCTAAAGGATTCCACCAACGGAAACTGCTGCTATATGGCTCAAAATGATCGTCTCGCCAAATAAGGAAATGGGTCGGAAGGATTTGTCCAGATCTGCTCTGAAACTCTGCATGCAACACCAAATGTCTGTCCGGAAGAGTTGTGCCTTAAATCACTGAATGAGTCGATCTGCAAGATTCCACCGTCAGAATCTGACAATAGATAGCTCAATAGAAGCACCCTGGCTAGATCTCAAATGGGTTGGAAGGAAACTACAATCTGGATACGGATCTTGTGCATCTCTCCAAACCCTCAAACTGACTTGCACCCTCACTAGCTTAGATGCGCACTATGCAATGGATACTCCTAAAAAGTATGGTGAAATACCTGGATGGAATCTCCGATGGGCTAGGGTGTGTCTCTCAACACTGAAACCGATCAATGGTGGTGGTTTCCTCCATAAATCCACAAAACAGTAAGGTCGGCTCTCCTTGTAATGTCCCCAAGGCCGAGACCTGTTGTAAATCATGTCTATGAAGTGTAAAGCTTGCATTATGAATTGTAATTATGTTTTATAGGTTGGTAAGCCAAGTTTATATAATTTGGTGGGCTTATGTGTTATTAGGCCAAAGAGCCTAAGTGTTAAGGTCGAGAGCCTTCTTTTGTATATGTAATCATGCAGAACATTAATAAAAATATAAACACCGCTGTGCACAGACTAACCACAATGAATGAGTGATGGGGGACTAAGATTCCACAGAGTGGGTAAGGGATTGGGGGCTGGAAGGTTAGAAAGAGGGGCTTAAGTCCTTGGGAATAATATTTTTATATTATTCCAAAAGCCATGTGAAATGTGATGTTTTATCCTAAGTTCTTTGGAAGGACGAGTGACTTCCAAATGGGAAGGAACGAGCTTCATGGGTGACAAGTGTCAACCCAATCGCATGCAGTTAAAACTATTGAGTTGAGCCATGATGGGGGTTGGTTCTCCATTCTGTTGTGGGTTGTCTAAACTGTGTGACCTCTGCGTCTGAGCGGGACATATCACACACAACACTGAAAACTGAAACGATGAGACCTCTGTGATTGTCTAGTATATTCCTGTCTGGTCTCTGTGTTTGGCCTCCATCCTCGACCTCTGCATAATTTCCTATCATGCATCCTGTAACTGGTAAACCATGAGCCGATTTGTGTCTTCTATAGAACCTGACACCTGGATAATCTCCTGAGCATGCTATGTTTTAGCATCTGGTCATTGCCATTTGCGGGACTATGCCCATTTTCTGTTATGGTTATCATCCTGGTGTAAATTGAGTGCTTGATGTTGTTGTGGTTTCCCTCACCCGATTGGAATTGAGTCGAAAGGTGTGCTGAAGAAGCAGGTTGTCAGGCCCATGGTAGAAGAAGCAGGTTGTCAGGCTTGTGAGCAACTCCCTCCAGGTGAGAGAGTCTATTGGGAAGTGGTTTTCTCCCAGAGAGAGTCCAGCACCAGCTTCAGAGCTCTGAGAATTCCTAATATCAAGAATCAACGTCAACCATTGATCATGGTCAATATGAGTCATTGATCTCATTTCAACCCACGTCGTTGGATCATTTCACGAATTTAAGGTTCATGAGTTTGGAGGGCAGACCAAATTCTTGGTTTCGCGAAGTTATGAGTTGCGAGGAGCATGGAAGGAGATCCAGACCATTGGATCCAAGCCATAGGAGAACCGTTGGATTAGAACCTTCGCGGGGTATCACGTATCATAGGTTCGAGGGTTGAAAGAATTTATTTTTGACTGTGAAGTCGCGAAGTGCCGAGTGTCGAGGGCTCGTATGAACACATAGCACATCCGTTTGGTGGGGGCCGCATGGTTGACAGGTGGACCTTCTTAAGGATACCATGTGTCACTACATTGGTGGGCAACAACTGTGTTGTGGGCCAGAGGGTAAGGAGATCAAATTTTTGGAAGTTGGGAGTTGGAGAGGGAAGTGAGTATGAGAGCCTCGAGGACCAAAACCCTGAAACCCGAAGTCCCAAAGTTCTGAAATCTTCTAAGACGGAAGAACCGTAGCGGATTTTAACCATTGGATGTTGGGTAAACATGGACCGTCGATCCACCTGATTTGCGTGAAATCAGTAAATCGAAACTCCGGGAGATAGATGTGTGTGTCTTAAACTCTTCAAAGGTCGAAAGCCCGAGTAGCACCTAGTATTCTAGCATTTGGTCACGACCTTTGGTTACGAGGGTAGGGAGAAAGAGGGAGCTATCACCCGAAAATTATAGAGCCGAGCAGAACTCAGAAAATTCGTGGAATCAAAACATTTTCTTATTCGCGTTGGTTTATGAATGTTGTAGTTTTATTAAGGGTTTAAGGCCTGACAAACTTTGGTTGACTCTGCGTTGTGTGTGCAGAGTTCAACGAGTGTCGGGACAGCTGTGAATCGACGCTGAGTATAGAAATGGAAGAGGTGTTGATTGCCTCCAATTCAAAGAACGAAAGAGAAGGAAGGGATGTCAACTTGGGAGTTGAAGGATCGAACTCCAATGGGCATGGAAGAGAATTGGATAAGGAAGGGCATGTGATGAAAATCATTGAAAGATTGCAGAAAGATGCCTAGGCTCGCTGAGCTGATAGTCAAAATCTCATGAGGGTCAGGGATCAGCAGGGTGAATTCAACTTAAGGATGTTGAAGAGCCTGGAAAGAATAGAAAATAAATTGGAAAATGAGTGTGACACAAGCAAAATAGGGAGTCGCAGGACCCCTGAGAGAAAAAGAAGATCGAGGAGTGTCAGGAGACATCATCGTCACTCCCCAAAGCCTTCCAGTAGGGAAGCACACAGTAGTTCAAGCCCATCTCCTACCAGAAAGCACAGGAGATCTGGGATGGATGAATTGAAAGGGAAAATGAACAAGATCAAGCCTCCAACGTTCGATGGAGAACATAAGAAGGAGGAAGATGCTGAAACATGCTTTATTAGCATGAGAAAATATTTCCAACTGCAGAATTATTCCTCTCATGCAGAAGGAAGAATTGCAATTTATCAACTAAAAGGAAAATCATCCACGTGGTGGGATCAACTTGTGCAGGTGAAACATGTTAGAGAGAAAGATATCACATGGAAGGAATTCAAGAGGTATTTCGAGAGGAAATACCTTACTAAAAGATACTATGACTGAAAGATGAAGGAGTTCTTCGAACTCAAGCTGGGTTGCATGACCATTGATGAATACAAACGAAGGTTTTGGAATTACTAAAGTATGTTCCATTCATCAAAGATGAGGCTGTCAAGATTCAGAGGTATCTGAGTGGACTGCCACCTCCCATTGGTGACAAAATTCAGTATGATGATCCTAAGACTATGGAAGAAACAATAAGAAGAGCGAAATGATTATATGAACAACAAAGAGAAAAGCCTACCTTTCAGAAGGCTTGGGATGACCAGAAGAAGTTTAAGAAAGAACAGAGGCAGAAGGGAAACAAACCTCCCTTTTTCAGAAATAGTCCTCAAGGACATCCATGATTTAGAGAGCCAAGAATGGCTGAAGTGGGAGAACAAAGGCTGAGACAGACGCCCATTCAGTGTTGGGGCTA
>SNQJ01S0109742.1:7311-20436 GCA_010110895.2 Picea sitchensis
AAAAGAGGTTGTAAATCAATCTTAAAAGGGATATCATATTCTCTCTTCAGATTCCACAAACTATTTACCTCATCATATTCTTTTCCCATCACAAGAAATGCAATTCTATGCCTTCTTCTACAAAATCGACTGCTACAGGTGTCCCTGTAGTGCCAATATTTTTCCTGTGAAGAGTGATGCGAGAAATTCCTCTAGCTCTCTTTTAAAACCATATTTTAATATCCTTCATGACTTTTTCTTGTCGAGGTTACAACCAATCGTTACTCGAAGGGAGATAATACCTCAACTTCATGAAAACAAAAAGGATTTCTTCAAGCATTCATCATCATTAGTAAAAAAATAGGTTTTTCATAAACACTTAAGTTCTCAAATTGAAATTGCTCCCTCGAAGACAGATTTAGTTGCCTTAGCTAACAAATCAAAATTGTTTCAGAACGAGTTGTTATTTTATTTGGCTTACCATATTCAGATCTAGTCAAAGGTTTTGGGCCCTTCTTTCTCCATTTACTCTGTTTTCTTGCAGAAAATATGTATTTTCCTATATGATCTTTTTTGTTTGTTGTTAGATACTCTTTCTTCGGTTTCTTCTTCTCAGTTTTGATTTTAGAAACCTTATTTCTTGTTGATGGATTCACATTAGGGTTTATAGGTTCTTCATTGATTAGGATAACCTTATATTTGATTGCAGGGTTATATTTGGCTTCAGATCTCAATCTGAATTTATTTTGTCTCCTAATACTACTTTTCCTTATCAGAATTTCATATCTATCAACATCATCTTCAGAAGAACTATAACTAGGAAGAACAATATTAGGAATGGGTTCTTTAGATTGTAAAGGATTTGAATGTGCCTCTACTATCTTAGGTTCTTGAATCTCATTCAATATCATAGGTTCTTCTAACCTTTTAATCTTTTTGATATAAACCTTTTGTGCATGTGGGAAAGGATGCCTACCTTCACCCATCGCATGAGAAGATCCTGCACCTATTTGCAAACTGTTTGGGGTAGCCTCAAATTTTTTGCCTCCAACCTTCAAACTAGTTTTTCTTTTATTCTTCCTTGAAACAGTAAGTGGACTTGTTCTTTATGATGCTCCTTACATTGGGTCAACAACTTTATTAGTCAACTTTTGGGCAAGAGGATGAACTTCTATTTTAAACGATGATTGGATGAAGAATCGATCCCATGTCCCATGTATTTTCACTGAATCTGATTCAATGAATAGCTTGGTTAACCCTTGATGATAGATACCATGTGGGGGATTATTGGTATTTTCTTCAATTTTCATAGCCATTTTATTCACGTAATAAATAATATGGCAGGCTCATCATTTTAATTCCTGACAAATGAAGGAGGAATCAAAGATGAAACATGAATACAACAGACTAACTTCCTTCACATGTGATATAACATTTGAGCATTAGAAAGGCCTCCACCCATTCATCAAATATCCAGTACCTAGGAATACCCTTGGCCCAATTGGGATCTATGTGCTCTGGTTTCAGGAATTGATTGACATCCCCACCTGTGATTAATTTGTTCTTGAACCATTTTTCACTATTAGCAGGGAGATTACAAGTTGTTGCTAATGACTCTTCTATAACCTGCATTATCATATTAACAATTCAAACCCTTTGTCCATCAAATCCTTCAGAAAATTCCTGAGCTACACCATAGTGATAACCTTATGATTTGGCACAATACATGTACTAACCATCCTGTTCAATCATATGTCTGTTGTTTTCGTATGCCTCCATAATCTTGGGCCCTCCAGGTTCCTTTCTTTTTACGTGTCCACTTTTACCCATATCTATTGTCACAAACAAAAGAATGGATTCCTTGATGTAGGAGTGGGATATGCCTTCTATGTGGAGATAGATATGGGATTTTCTATCTATATGGAGGAAATTTAAATTGACTAGCTACAATGTGAAACTAGAGTAACAAATAATATGTCAGGTTAAAAGAAATGTTTTTAAAATCCCCATCCACATGACGTAATGGATATCAAATACAATTAGGTGAAAGTACCACCACCTTTGAATGTTTTGATGTTGATAAGGTACCTGATAACCACCTTGATTCTTTCATTCTTCTAGGTAGGAAAATCCACATCTTCGAACTCCTCCAACAATACTCATAATGATGAAAAATAGAGACAAGTGGAAGTTCATGTAGCACCCTGCAAAAATTGTACTTTGGCATATTTTGAATGGAATGGACTTGAAAGTCATTATCTAAGTTTGGTAATCATGAGACATAAGTTATGACATGACATATGACTATGATGGAAATATTTAAAACTAATGATGTCATGAGACATTCATACAAACATGTGCATAACTCATCCTATCCCCTTTTACAATACTAAGTATATCTCATTCCTCTCAATAGAGCATTATTTTGACCCCCATGATAAATATTTTGAACCTTTAAAAACCTAATGATGAGGGTTTATAACTTATACAAAAAAAATTAAATGGATAAAATAAGAGATGAGAGATAAAACTTTGTAGAACATAATAGGTGATAACAATATGTTTGCAAGAAATGTAATAGAGAAGGTGAGGGAAGCAATCATGAAAAGGAAAACAACAAAAGAGAGAGAGGATAATAGAAATAGAGTTGAAATCAAGGAGTGAAGTGTATTAGGACAGTGAATGAAGCAACCATTTTGAATGGGGCATATGAGGAAGTATATGGAGGTAGTAACCACCATTGAGTGGAAGAAATGTAAGGAAAAAACTCCCATTATGTTAAAGAAAAACAGAGTTGTGTAACATTGTGTACTAGATTTGTGTTAGATATGAGAGTCACCCTCAGATTTCTGGAGGATAATCCCAGTACCCGTCAGAGTTTTAGGTGGATGTTTGGTTTAAATGAGTGGAGGTCAATGGAAAAAACTCAATATATGAATGATGTTCAACACAGAACTGGACAAGAAATGTATAGGGAAGTGAGGGCCACAACTAACTTCAGTCTATGAATTGAGTTTAAGTGTGAGTAGAGGGAAGACTTAGTGAGAAAGGTGGAAAATATTGCTATGGGCATCAGGCCTTCAAGCAGCTTGGAGAATAAAAACTCAGACTCAGGATAACTCTTAAGCTCAAGTTTCAGACACTAAAATATGTCTAAACAACACAGTCACAATAACACAATGATCAAACCTACATCACCATGCAGCTACAGCAACTTGAATGGATCCTCCATGCCCGAGCCATTCAGTGTAAGAGGTAAAAATATCACAAGGAAGATGACTGAAACTGGTCACAATACCGCTGCAATCGAACCTACATTACAACATCATAACAACCCTCGACTGATCCTCCATGCCCGAGTGTTTTAGAACAATTTTTACAAAGAGATGAAAAGAGGTTGACTTCTATTAATCTGAAATTCTCAAATATTATACATAACCAAAGAACAGTTATGGCATCAAAACATTACAAAATAAGGAGCTATGCTCAACCAGTTGACGAGCCTATCAAACTATCGAAACTGCATACATATACTAAGAATTGTTGCAACCACCAGGAGTGTGATCGGGACCCTGCATTCAAAGCTTCCAGTCAGCGCCAGCTCTATCACACTATGCGGGAATTCTTTTGTCAGACATGATCTCATATCAATATGGGCTTTGCAGGAAAATCTGCCCACAGGGGTACCATGGGCTGATGGTTCAGTCCCCACAACCGGGTCCTCCATACTTCAATTACTACTCCTTCTCGGGATCACAACAACGCTGAATTCCCAGGGGCTAATTTGCGTTGCTGGTGGACTAGTTAAACTCACCCGAGGATATTGAAACCATGATGGTCTCGCTCTTTAACTCACATGGGAATCTTTGGCTTTTGGTGCAGGTCTCATGAAATTCACACTCTTTCCTTTGCTCTCCCAAAGCACCTGGTGCCAACTTCTCCTTCACCGCATTTGTCCTACATGCGACATCGGTCCATGACCATGGGCCCAACTCCTAGGTGCATCATGATTTCACGTTTCGAGGGCCATCAAATCACTTGACTACAATCTCTCGATACTCAATAACGCGAAATCGACTGACACAGATGGATGGTTAGATCTGCTTTGCATTCAACGGCTGTGATTCCTTCCTCAGAACTATACCTTGCTCGACTCTATGCTATGGGATCTAACCTTTCCTCCTGGACCCATTTTCCATACGAACTTAAGCTGTGACCATGGGCCCAACTCCTTAGCACATCTCAATGTCACATTTCGGGCATTTTCACATCGCATGACTACAATCTCCTGATACCTGATATTGTGAAATGGCCCAATTCAAATCAACAATCTGATCTGCAATGCATTCGATGGCCGCAATTGCTTCCTTGAAAACCCGGGTCACCAATCATGCATTGGGTGCTTACCCTTTTTTCTTGGGTCCACCTCTTATGTGGCCTTGGGCTGTGACCATGGGCCCAACTCCTAGGTTCTTCACAATTGCGCATTTCGGGAACTTGCGCCTTGATCCATGTTGAAATCTCCTACTCATGAAATCATGATTTCACTTATCTGTTTTCATGTACCCCTCCAGTTTGGAAGGTCCAGATCATTTTGTGAATCCTCATGACTCTTCCCTTTGACCTTTCATTCTGAGAAACTGCAAAAATCAGATCCAATGGTCTAGATTAAAACTTTTCTCGTGCCTTGATCTCAGGCCTTTGCCCTGGCACTAAACTTTGAGAAACTTTTCGATCTCGAATACCCGCAAACCACCGATATGATTTGTCTAATGGATCCGACGGCTGAGACTAAGCCTGTGTTTTATGTATTTTTTTCGACCAGGTATGTGTGCGCCTTTTCACAATCGCGCCTCAGATTTGGATGAAAAACATTTGTGGGTTTTTTTAAAGCCCACTTCTTTCACATTTGGTCACCCAATGACCAACTTCAAAGGAAAACAATCCCCTTGCAAAAATGTGTGATAACATTAGGCTCCCTAGGAGGCTCTAAGTTATCCTTTTGCATTTCTAGTCTTCTTCTGTTGGGATATGGAGTTAAGATAAAAAAATACCCTACTGAAGAATATAAAGCCGACAAGTAAAAACAAAAATAAACACACATGCTCCAAGGAGCTTATTTATGTACAATCATAAACTAATAAATTTTTACACAGTGCTAGGTGAAAGAAAATTTCCACCATAGCCATTCAAGTAACTTCCTAACTGGAAGCTCCTTCACGCTGTCCATGATTGATAACATAGAGTGCAATTGTGACAAAAGAATGATTAAATTCCTCAGTTTTCCTCCTAATGATGAAGCCAAGATAAAGACAGGCGGTTTCAAAACATGAAGGAAATATAACTCCATGTATTCCTTCACAAGCTCATAGGACAAGTGACAAACTCTAGAAATTTTTTTACAGGTATCCTTCTCTGCTACACAACTGCTCACACATGGATGAATATCTCTGGTAGGCACAGGTGGTTGAACGGTTGATGCAGGTCAACTGGTCCCAGGCGATGGTTTCTCATGGATAGGATCTAGACAAGAGACAAAATTCCCCTTCTGATGCTCCTCTTCTTATTCATAGCTCTCCCAAGGATCAGATTCAAAATCATCATAAACAAGAACCTTGGGAAATATCTTCTCTTCCTCATGCTGCTTAGTGTCTTCTGCAAGTATAGGATGGTTGATTTCCTCGTAATATTTTTATTTAGTGAACAAAGGATAAGGCTTTGTTGTTTGTCCTTGGAAATCCTACATATCCAACTCATAATCTGATTTGTAGCTATCATATACAGGTTGGTTTCTCCTCTGGTCAACAAACTGTGATGTGGGGCTTTGCTGCTCTTCATCTAAATAATCATCAAAGCTAGGGACAAAAGGCACCTCAGGAGCATAAATCAAGGCCTCTACAGTTATGAAATCTTCATTATCATCCTCAGTAGGGATTCCAAGGACATTCGCCTCAAGGACTGGAAAATCCTTTGTGCTTTCTTCAGATTCCATCCTTTCTAGTTTGGTAGTGAGAGATTTTACCAGTCCCATAGATTTTCCCAAAACATCTTCTTCCTCCTTGCAGCCTTCATCCTCATAGATTTCATTAGAAACAACCATATATTAATCATGGTCGCCACATTCCTTACAACAGTTATGACAGATTAACTCAGAGGAATAATACCTTTGACAATTCTTATTAAAATTTGCATGAAACTGCTCCAGAGAGGAGATGCTAGCAGGGGGCAAGGATCGATACCACTCACAAGCATCCTCATCCAATGAGAACAATAACATCTTCATTAATACATCCTCATGATGTATCTCCCACTGATGCATGAGTTTGTGAAACTCATGGAGATGTCAAGCAGGGTTGTCCTCTTTGCGCTCTCTAAATATGGCCAAATAATCACCCAAGTCATCCATAGTAGAGACAACATTGGGAAAACCAGGAACAACATAAAAATTAAAACGAGAAAACCTTCGAGCCATAATTCTTTCCATTTCGAACGAGTGGAGTCATCGATCGATTCTTTAATGATGGAGTCTCTAGGTGAAAGATATGCAACATGAGTGTGTCTAGTCTTTTTTCACCATCAAAGACCATATTTGATCGTTATGTTTCTCCCAGGGGTTGCCAGGTGTGGCCAGAAGCAGCCACACTGCAACAATGGATTCGCTAGGAGAAAGTGCAATCTTCAAAGGTTCTGATGTTTGATGCACCTTCAGATTCAAAAGTTTGTTGTTCTACCCAGGGAAAATATTCAATTCATCCCCAGCAATGGCGCCATGAATGTTAGCACTGAGATTCACAGACATATTGTAGGAGGATAAGCCCAGTACCCATCAGATTTTTTGGTGGATGTTTGGTTTATATGAGTGGATGTCAATGGACAAAAATCAATAAATGAATGATTTTCAACATAGAATTGGACAAGAAATGTACAGGTAAGTGAGGGTCACAACCCACTTTAGTCATTGAATTGAGTTTAAGTGTGAGAAGAGGGAAGACTTAGTCAGAAAGGTGGACAATACTGTTATGTGCATCAGGCCTTCAAGAAGCTTGGAGAAGAAAAAATTAGACTCAAGATCACTCTTAAGATCAAGTTTCAGACACTGAAATATATCCAAACAAAACAGTCAAAACAACACAATGATAAAACCTACATGACCATGCAACTACAACAACTCAAATGGATCACGATACTGCTGCAATCGAACCTACATTACAACAACATAACAACCCTCGATTGGATCCTCCATGTCTGAGCGATTTAGTGTAATAGGGAAAAAGATCACAAGGAAGCTGACTAAAGCTGGTCATGATACCACTGCAATAGAACCTACATTACAACAACATAACAACCCTCGACTTGATCCTCCATGCCCGAGTGTTTTAGAAAAGTTTTTACAAATAGATGAAAAGAGGTTGAATTCTATTAATCTGAAAGTCTCAAATCTTATACATAACCAATGAATAGTTTTGGCATCAAAATATTACAAAATAGGGATCTCTGCTCAACCAGTTGACGACCCTATATAAATATCAAAACTGCATACATATAATGAGAATTTTTTCAAATGGTAGGAGCGTGATCGACACCCTGCATTCAAAGCTTCCAGTCAGTGCCCGCTCTGTCAGACTGTGAGGGAATTCTTCCATCAGACGTGAGCTCAGATCAATATAGTCTTTGCAAGAAAATCTTCCCACAGGGGTACCACGGGTTGATGGTTCAGTCCCGATAGCCAGGTCCTCCATACTTATAATTAATGAGTGATATGAGGTTTCAAACACCTGACCTACCTTACATTAATTTCTTTCAATTACTTCTCCTTTTCGGGATCCCAACAAGGCTAAATTCTCAGGGGCTATTGTGCGTTGTTAGCGAACTTGTTAAGCTCACCCGACAATCTTGAAACCATAATGGTCTCACTCTTTAACTCACACGGGCATATTCAACTTTTGATGCAAGTCTCATTAAATTCACAGTCTTTCCTTCGCACTCCCAAATATCCCGGTGCCAACTTCTCCTTCACCACATTTTTCCTACATGCGTCCTTGGGCCATGACCATGGGTGATCCAGATTATTTTCAGCACAAAATGAGAGAAGAGATATAAAAAATAAATGCACAGAGATATCGTGGATATCCAATAATATAATGTAAATGTATCAGAGATGTAACCATAAACACAAATATACAGTAATGCATGATTTCTATTAATGAAATAAATGTACAGAGACTGTAAAAATACAGAGTGAAAGACTCACTAGAATGGTGGCAGCTTATCTCTGAGAAGAGATGTGACAGGTACTCACATTCACAAGAAGATGATTACAATGAGGCTCTGAAGGCCTTTTTACAATAAACAGGAATCCAAAAAACCCTATACATCGAAAAACCTAACCCTAGGAGATCAAGCGCCAAAAGTCATGTGGGCCCCGTTTGAGTAAGTTAGTAGATCAACTTCGCGGGGTCATAATTTTTGCATACGATCTCCGCTTTAGGTGCATGATATCCCATTAGAAAGGTATCATCGAGGATATTCATTTTGGAGTCTCAATCATGCATTTCGCTATCATTGAGAAGCTCGATCCCGAAAAACCTTCATTTAGGCCATCAAAATGGCCCCAGAAGTTAAAAACTACTAAAAATAGTAAATTACCAAAATTGTCAGAAAACAGTTTTAAGCCAGTTGTAAAAGGTGGGTGGCCACCAATATCCACCTGGATCAATCCTCCCTCCTTAGGAATAAATGGTATCCATTGCGTTGAGTTCTCAGGGGAGAGGGAAATTTTTTTGATGAATCTGCATCTTGATGAGTTGCTTGCCTTGTTGGAGAAGTTGCACTACTTAGCTTGTTGAAGGTTGTCACGAACATGTGGCTAGAAGGGTTGGACCTTTTTAGCCAATCTTGCCACATGATATGCCTGTGTGCAGAAGGAATATTTTGACTTTGCTGCAACCTTTTCAACATGCTTCTATTGGATAGAATGTGCTTGGGGTGAGGTTGTAGTGGTTGCAATGTCCTTCTATTCCCCTTTTGAACAATAGTTGGAACTACCTATGCTATTCTATAGAGATGACCCCCCAAAGTAACAATAATACTATGGGGTTGAGAATCATAAACAACATGGCGTCTCCACATATATGGTTGGACCAAGAGGACATAACAAACATCTAGTGGGGAAACATCACATAATACCTCATCCTTGAAGGGTTGGATGTTGTATGATAATCTGCACTATTGGCTGACACGAAGATCTCATCCTTGGCAAAGCCACCTGATGTTGTATGGATGTGGGTGTGGTGTTTTCGACAGTCCCAACTGTTTTATGACCTCTGATGAGATGAGGTTCTTATGGATTCCACTATCAACAATAAAATGTAGCAGGGTCCCCTTCACCCACATCTATGAATGAAAGAGGTGCTCCCCCTCTTCAAGATCTGTTGGTTCTTCTAGTTGAATTTCTATGGTCACAACAATAACAATGGGGTATGTATCAATAATTTTTCCTTTACCAGTATTTTCAGAATCAGATTCCAAATCAGGGTTCGGCTCCTTTTCTTTCATCTCGGCCACCAATGACTGTTTTGAGCGACATTCATCGATGTTGTGCTAGGGGATTTTGTGGAAATCGCACCATTTTTCGGTGTCCTTCTTTGTCTTACTGTGATCCTTATTTTCCAGTAGCTTGGACTGGTTTTCGGGATACTGTTTTTTAGGTCTATCTTTGTTATACTTTGGTTTTTTTCGGATTTGCAGACCCAAATTCTCGTTTGTTTTGGTGCTTAAATTTTTTCTTGATTTTAATAGCATATCGATAAGCAACACCGAGTGATGAGATGTCTAGAAAATCCATTTCAGTTAGGATGTATCTTTGTAGAGCCCCATAGTATTTCAAAACCAAATGTCATTTGGAGTCTTTGATACCCATATTGGTTCGCAAGGTATTAAAGTTATTGGTGAACTACAGAACTTCTTGGCCCCTCTCTTGCCACAATGTGGTCCATCTCATGTGTTGGTCCTCATACTTGCCAACAGGGTAATAATGTTCCTTTACCGCATCCACAAAAAAATCCCAAGTGGCCTCGACCCCATATATTCTAGAATCCTCTATGGAACTCTACTCCTATTAAGTTTTCCACCAATGTTTGACATGGGGGAGAGATTTAAGGAGTGTGAAGGGGATATTTTCTTTTTCGGAAAAATTGTGAAGAGAGAAATAACCTTCTAGCAGGTTTAACCATTTGTCTAGGGCTTCTGCATCTATCTATCCTTCAAATAAAAGAATATCAAAATTAACTTGTACCTTGAAAGCCAGGGTTCCTCCAAAGTGGCTATTTGATGAATATGCACTTTTTTCTATATGCAGGAATTGAAGGATGTGGCAAAAATTCTCCATCATTTCATCCCTCTGTCATGTGAGAGATTTCTCAAGCAACAGACTGATAGGATCGTCTGCTCCATCATTCTTATTTTCTTCCTCCATTGAGGTTTTCTTGGGTGTGCGAGAGTGATTGTACTCAAGAAATACAAGCTCAAGACCCAACTTTCTATACTCGGACCTCTTCGGGGACATGCACTGAAAAATGATCAAGAGTAACCTGCTCTAATACCACTGATCCAGATTATTTTCAGCATGAAATGAGAGTAGAGATATAATAAAGAAATGCATAGAGATATCGTGAATATCCAATAATAAAACAGAAATGTATCAGATATGCAACCATAAACATAGATATACAGTAATACATGATTTATATTAATGAAATAAATGTACAAAGACTATAAAAATATAGAGTGAAAGACTCGCTAGAATGGTGGCAACTTATCTCTGAGAAGAGATGTGACGGCTACTCGCATTCGCAAGAAGATGATTACAATGAGGCTCTGAAGGTATATTTACAATAAATAGGAATTCCAAAAACCCTATACATCCAAAAATCTAACCCTAGAACATGAAGCGCCAAAAGTCATGTGGGCCACATTTGGGTAAGTTAGTACATCAACTTCCCGGGGTCGTAATTTTTGCATATGATCTTCATTTTAGGCGCATGATATCTTGTTGGAAAGGTCTCATCGAGGAAATACATTTTGGGGGATCAATCATGCCTTCGACTATCAGTGAGAATCTATATCACTAAAAAAATTCATTTAGGCCCTCAAAATGGCCCCAGAAGTTAAAAACTACTAAAAATAGTAAATTACCAAAATTGCCAGAAAATAGTTTTGAGCCAGTTGGAAAAGGTGGATGGCCACCAATATCCACATGTATCAATGGGACCAACTCCTAGGTGCATCATGATTTTGCGTTTTGGGGGCCCTCACATCACTTGACTACAATCTCTTGATACCCGATATCGCAAAATCGACTGACTCAAATGGACACCTGGATCTGCTTTGCATCTGACAGATGTGATTTATTCCTTGAAACCCCACCTTCATTAGATCTATGATATGGGCACGAAACTTTTCTCCTGGACCCATTTCATATGACCTCGGGCTATAATCATGGGCCCAACTCATGGGCATATCATGATTTTCCGTTTCAGGGGTTTTCACATCACATGACTATAATCTCCCAATACCCAAAATTGTGAAATGGCCCTATTTAGATTGAAAATGGGATATTATATGCATCCGACGACTGCGATTACTTCCTTGAAAACCAGGGTCACCAATCATACATTGGGTGCGTACCCTTTTTTCTTGGGCCCAACTCCTATATGACCTTGGGATGTTACCACAGGCCCAACTCTTGGTCGCTTCGCGATTTCGTGTTTCGAGAACTTGCACCTTGCTCCATGATGAAACCTCCAACTCACGAAATCATGATTTCTCTTATCTGTTGTCACGTGTCACTTTGGTTTGGATGGTCTAGATCATTTCGCGAGTCCTCATGACTCTGCCCTTTGACCTTTCTTTCTGTGAAACTTTGAAAATCATATCCAACGGTCTAGATTAAAACTTTGCTCTTCCCTTGATCTCGGGCCTTTGCCCTGGCACTAAACATCAAGCATCTTTCGGATCCCAAATACCCGTGAACCACTGATCTGATTTGTCTGATGGATTCCAAGGCAGAGACTGAGCCTGTGATTGATGGATTTTTGTCGACCATGTATGTGTGCGCCTTTGCACAATCATGCCCTGACTTTGGATGAAAAACATTTGTGGGTTTTTTTAAAGCCCATTTCTTTCGTATTTGGTCACCCAATGACCAACTTCAAAGAAAAACAATCCCCTTGAAAAAATATGTGATAACAAGTTGCAAAGAATGGAAGAAATGATAAATAATGGGGTAGATTTAGAGAAGTTTGGAGTCATGAAATTGAATGAAATATTGTGGATGCTAAAAATGGGGACTGGTAGATGAGGATGGCTAGTCCACAAATTTGTTTCACCTAACTTTGGTGGAAGATACTCAAAATTTCCCAACCAAGGAATAATAATGCAGGAGAATCCCTAGGTCTTTGGAAATCATGCATACCCAAAAATATTTGTTTTTAGTTATATGTTTTGTTTCTCTAATATATTCAGTTGTGATGTAGTGGTCCAACTTTTTAATTGACACACTCTCATATCTTGAATTAGATGTTTAATTTTTGGTATGTTGTAGGGGATATCATATCCTACTTTCACAATAGATTTCAAAACCATATATCTAGATTAGAGCCCACATCCAATTCCAAAACTACCATCCTATAATTTCAAGAATTTATTTCTACAATGACAAAGACCTAGTATTTTTATCAACAAGTTCTCATACTTTGGGGTTAAGGTTTGAAATTTAGTTGTAGATCAAACATTAATCTATTCAGTCACAAAATTTTGAAAACAATTAGTGAGTTTAATTGATGTTCCCAACTCACTCGTAGCTTAAAATTTGACGTCCACAAACAACAATTCACTATTTTGACTTGTATTCAGTGAATACTTTGAACATAAATTTCAATATTTTATGGGATGTAGAGGACATTTTCTTCTATCTACCCTCCAAATTTTATTAAAAAAATGTTTTATTCAAGGGACCCATATAATTCAATTACAGAGTGCAATAAAAAATGATGTGACACTTGGATTTTATTTGGATGACAAAGATCAATTATTATGCATTTATTAATTGTAAAAATGCTTGACCTACCAAAGGGAATGAAAATTCTT
>SNQJ01S0109742.1:26145-42904 GCA_010110895.2 Picea sitchensis
TAATGGTTTGTTGTTATTTTTCTTTATTCCATTGATCCATAGGTTCTTATTTCTCTACTTCTTTATTATATGACAATATTGAACTCAAAATCACATTCCAATCCTTCTCCACTCCACTCAAAGGATGTAAATTAAGTTGCTTCTCCTCATGGATTTAGAGAAAGTTAAATATATCCTCAATTCTAAAGGCTACTTGATATTCTATGCAACTCAATGAAAACTTAACACATCAAATTCATTTTGAATGGCATAACTCAAACCATTCAAATACCTAAAAATGTATTAAAAAATCTCTTAATTGTCTCTAGAACTTAGAGAAATTCTATATAATTCCTTAGTGTACTCTCTTGTATTCATGTTCACTTGCCTCATTTTTTTCAATATCCTCAACAAATTCAAAGCATAATATACAATCATAAATATTATTTTCAACTTTTCTCCCATGACCTTCTAGGTTTTAGTTATATATTTTCCTTGGTATCCCCTTTCCAATCATAACTTATTTTACCATAAAGAAGTATAGGTCTTTAACCTTGTACATGAAAACCTAACTTTTATAGGACATTTAATTTGTTCAAATTCAAAATACTTTTCCATTTCTCCAATCTAATCTATCAATTCCTCAAGAATTAACTTTTAGAAATAAATCAAAGCTTCACTTTTAGGTTTTCCTCCAATACCTCTTATTTCTATGATCATTCTATTTTCAATAGTTTGTGTTAGCACAAGATTGGTTAAGGTGCCAAGTGTCAAGAAAAAGCATTGACAACACTCTCACAAGGTTCCAAGAATCAAAATCACCCATGGACACTACCTAATTGCACACTGATACACAGGCGGGCACTACCTAAATTCTGGCAAAAAATGAATTGTGCTGAGTTATTTTACTAGTATTGAGTCACTAAATTGAAACTTTGTTTATGAATAATTGAGAAGGAATTTTTCAAAACTGGAGGATAATTTTGTTCATAACTTTCTAAATAACAAAATCCTCTCTTAGGTTTTCAAATTTTTTTATGGTTTGAGATATATTAGACATAGAAGTGGTGCTACCAACTATTTTACAGTGGCACTGGCTAATTTCCTGTGGTGGTCACAATTTTGATATTCGCCTTGTTGGGAGGTTTCCACCTGTCAAGGAGGATTCAAATGGATTCTCAAGGATCACTTAGATGTCAAGGGAAACTTTCACCTAATATTTATCTCCATAAAAGGCCTCATGCAATGAGGTGGAGACATTTTAATATGACTTCCAATGAATTCCTGAAAATTAGCAGTTTGTTGCATTTTTGTCTCTTTGATTGTTGCCAACTATCTCCAAGGCTTAGAATCCAATGGAGGAGATGGGATTCGACCTCCTTAGGTCATTTGGATTTTATTTTATATTTAAGGAAGGATATCTCTTGGATAAAGGGGTTGGATTCATGATCCAAGAGTGGAGAGAGCTAGATGAACAATTTATTTGCTCAATTGTAAGCCTGAGGGCCTGTTGTAATTAACATTTCTGCCATTAAAGATTCATGAGAGTTTCTTATAAGACTTTGTGTTATTTGTTATCATTTTATCCTGTCATCTTTCTTGAATAATATTTACATATTTTGAATATCAAAAGCTACCTTTGGTTAATGAATTCATGAGTTGCAAAGGATTTGTGGTAATTTCTTGTTAATCACAAATTATTGTTCAAAAACTCTTCAATCTATATTACAGAAAGGATCTCTATTATGTGGTTATTCTTCTCTTTGTTTACCTTCTATTATTCTATCCATATTTGCATAAGCCTTTTGTCTAGTAGGTGACTTGATTTCCTTTGATCTATAGGATGTTGTGACTCCATGCCCAATGGAAAGTATTTGCAGTAATTTAATGCCCTCCTTTTTACTCTTCTCTTGTTGATCCACCTATTCAAACTATTTTAATTCATTTACATTTCTATGTTACCAACCTTACTCTCATTTTCAGTATGGGAGTGACTCTTGAAGTGATAACATAATTGGCATCGTTGTCGGGGATGGATTTGAGAAAATTGAAAAGGTCCCTGGGAAGAATGACATTGCACAACTCCAGCTTTAGATGGTGACTGAAGTTGGATACCTTCAAGACTGCACATTCACTATGGCGACTCCATTGTTCATAATATGTTGGTGACTCCATTGGAATGAGACCAATTAAATGGCTATGAAGGCTATCCTGGCCAGGAGGTTTGCCCCACTCAATTTCTCATCCATAGATGATTATCCACATCTTGTGCCTCTTATTGATGAATGACAAGATCTGCTACCTAGATTTTATGAATGTGAGGATGACAACCCTATTGAGCATGTTCATGAATTTCATGTTTTGATGCAACAACTTGACATCCATCATGAAGATATATTGATGAAAATGTTCATGTATTTATTGGATGGGGATGCACGTAAATGGTATTTCTCATTACCCCCTTCCAACATTTCATCCTTGAAGGATTTCCATAGAGTATTCAATGAACACTGCAAAATATTTTATCCCTCTGAAATTATTTGTCATAACTGTTGTGAGGGATATGTAGAATGTGCTCAATATTTGTCAGATTGCTCTGCTGAATATAAAGATGAAAAATATTTTATTCATTGTCCAAATGAAAGGATAAAGAATAGTCATGTATTCAGAGAGGACAACATTCATAATTTTGTTTCATATGGAAATCATGTGTATGAACAACTAGAAGCAGCAGTTACTGTTGTTCCTGAAATGGATATTTTTAACAATTATATTCTTGATGAAATTACTGTTTTAGAGGTTGATCATAGGTATGAAGGGCAACCTGTTTTTGATGAATATTCTAGTGATGATGAGCAGCAATCTTATCATATATTTGATCACTATGAATATAAGGAGTATGACGCAAAGGTTAGCCTTGTCATAGAAGACATAACCCAAATATTTGACCAGGAGTAGCCCTTAGTTGAGGCACATGAAGAGACTGTTTATACCCAGCCAGAAGTAAATCAACAATCATCAGTGAATCAGCATCCACCTACATCAATCATTCCTCCACTTGTACCCATAGTTTACAGTAAGAAAATTGAAGTGGAAAAAGAAATATGCTATCAGTCCCATGTGTTTTTTCACCATTTTCATGACCCTGTAGGGGTGTATATGGAGTTGTATTTCTCAAATGTTTTGGAACCTGTAAACTTTATTGTGTTAGCAGCAGTCACAGGAGATATAGGAAATTTTTTCAAACCATTTTCATATTCCTCTTATCTTCTGTCAATCATTGGAATTATAAAGACTCATGTCAACAAGTTGCTTGAATGGATTTGGTGGAAGTTTGCCTTCACCTAGCCCATTGCAAAAGTTAGTTAGCTTAGGTTTTGTACATAAATAAGCTCCATCAATAGAAGGTGTGTTTGATTTCTTTTTGAAATTAGAGTAATATAAGTTGTCATTATGTTGTCTTCAGCACGATGCATCAAAGCATGACTCCACAAGCCCAAAGGATAAGGCACTGAAACTATAAGAGTTCTTAGAGCCTCACAGTAAGGAATCTATCCCCCATGGAGCCTATGTTAGCACAAGATTGGTTAAGGTGCCAAGTGTCAAGAAAAAGCATTGAAAAAACTCTCACAAGGTTCCAAGCATCAAAAACACCCATGGATTTATGCTACCTAATTTCACGCAGACACACAGGCGGGTGCTACCTATATTCACTACCTAAATTCTGGCAAAAAACAAATTGTGCAGAATTATTTTACCAGTTTTGAGTCACTAACTTGAAACTTTGATTATGAACAATTGAGAAGGTATTTTTTAAAAATCGAGGATTTTTTTGTTCATAACATTCCAAATAACAAAAACCCCTCTCATTTTTTCAAAATGTGTTATCGTTTGAGAGATATTAGACATATAAGTGGTGCTACCAACTGTTTTATACCGACACTACCTAATTTCCTATAGCAGTCACGATTTTGATATTCTCCTTGTTGGGAGGTTTCCACCTATCAAGAAAGATTAGAATGGATTTTCAAGGATCATTTAGATGTCAAGGGAAACCTGCACCTAATATTTATCTCCATCAAAGGCCTCATGAAATGAGGTGGAGACATTTTATTAATGACTTCCAACAAATTCCTAAAATTTAGCAATTTGTGGGATTTTTGTTTCTTTGATTGTTGCCACCTAACTCCAAGGATTAGAATCCAATGGAGGAGACGGGATTCAACCTCCTTAGGTCATTTGGATTTTATTTTCTATTTAAGGAAGGAGATCTCTTGGATAAATGGGTTTGATTCATGATCCAAGAGGGGAGAGAGCTAGAGGAACAATTTATTTCCTCAATTGCAAGCCGGAGGGCCTGTTGTAATTAGCATTTCTGCCATTAGAGATTCATGAGAGTTTCTTATCAGACTTTGTGTTCTTTGTTATCATTCTATCTTGTCATATTTCTTGAATAATATTTACATATTTTGAAGATCAAAAGTTTCCTTTGGTTAATGAATTCATGAGCTACAAAGGATTTGTGGTAATTGCTTGTTAATCACAGATTATTGTTCAAACACTCTTCAATCTATATTACATAAAGGATCTTTGTTATGTGTTTAATCTTATCTTTGTTTACCTTCTATTCTTCTATCCATCTTTGCATAAGCCTTTTGTCTGGTAGGCGACTTGATTGCCTTTGATCTGTACGATGTTGTGACTCCATGCCCAATGGAATGTATTTGCAGTAGTCTAATGCCCTCCTTTTTACTCTTCTCTTGTTGATCCATCTATTCAAACTATTTTAATTCATTTACATTTCTATGTTACCAAGATTACTCTCATTTGCAGTCTGGGAGTGAATCTTGGAGTGATAACAGTTTGATTGTAGTTGATGTGGTTTGATTGGATTCTTGGGAAGTGGGTATTCCTCAAGATTTAAACTTTAGAAATAAATCAAAGCTTCACTTTTAGGTTTTCCTCCAATACCTCTTATTTCTATGATCATTCTATTTTAAATAGTTTGATTGTAGTTGATGTGGTTTGATTGGATTCTTGGGAGGTGGGTATTGCACTTTTCTTCATGCTTGTTCAAAATTTTTACATTATTTGATAATATTTTTTACATTATTCAATTAATTTAGTTATTTATGTGACATGTTTTCTCCTTCTTTAACTGCATAGTAGTGTCTCCTTATTTAGCTACATAGTTGAGTCAACATGATTATATTTAGGATTTTTTGTATTTGTTTATGTTTAATAATGAGTTGTTAGTATCTCTCGTTTTCATAGTTTTATTATTAATGGTTTTTTTTTCATTAATTTATATAGTAAAATTTAATATTATGTTTTTCATATTTAGTGTTAGTTTAATTAACATTTTTTTATTATTTTATTCATCATTGTATTTCAACATAAAGCTAGTTTAAAATATCTAATAAAACTAGTTTAAAACATCTAATATGTATATTTGTTTATCATTATATTTCAACATAAAACTAGTTTAAAATATCTAATATGTATAATTTTATTAATATAATCATAAAATAATTTTTATTGATACAATCCTAAAATAAAAATAAAAAAGTGTTTTCTCCTTTTGAGTTGTTAAGCGATTTTTGTTATATATGATAATTAATGTTATAACAAACATCTTTGGTTGTCGATCAATCTCATATGGTCTTGGTCTTATAAAGGTTATCTCTTTCTTTATTTTTAAGCTTGTTTCCACCTTTAGGGTTAAACCTCTAAATGAGAGTTAATATTTTTAAATTATGGGGAAAAGGGTTATTCATGAGTGAGGCGGCATTGGGGCTTACAGGTCTACAATTAAAGTTATCTAGGAAAACCATATAAAACAAACTAAAAAAACATGACAAAGACGTTCTACAATAGCTTTTGTTAATTTTATTGAAATTAATGGTTGATGTTCTTAGGATTTATTACAATCACATAACACATGAAAAGGTTGTTAGACCATGCAACATGACCAATAACTACATAAGACCAAACAATGGAGAGAGGAAGTTGATGTTTCTTTGCTCAATTACAAATCTCATATTTATGCTTGAGGCCATAATTATTCCATTCCAAAGAATTTTCATTCCCTTTGGTAGGTCAAGCATTTTTACAATTAATAAATGCATAATAATTGATCTTTGTCATCCAAATAAAATCCAAGTGTCACATCATTTTTTATTGCACTCTGTAATTGAATTATATGGGTCCCTTGAATTAAACATTTTTTTTAATAAAATTTGGAGGGTAGATAGAAGAAAATGTCCTCTACATCCCATAAAATATTGAAATTTATGTTCAAAGTATTCACTGAATGCAAGTCAAAATAGTGAATTGTTGTTTGTGGACGTCAAAGTTTAAGCTACGAGTGAGTTGGGAACATCAATTAAACTCACTAATTTTTTTTTAAATTTTGTGACTAAACATATTAATGTTTGATCTACAACTAAATTTCAAACCTTAACCCCAAAGTATGAGAACTTGTTGATAAAAATACTAGGTCTTTTTCATTGTAGAAATAAATTCTTGAAATTATAGGATGGTAGTTTTGGAATTGGATGTGGGCTCTAACCTAGATATATGGTTTTGAAATCTATTGTGAAAGTAGGATATGATATCCCCTACAACATACCAAAAATTAAACATCTAATTCAAGATACGAGAGTGTGTCAATTAAAAAATTGGACCACTACATCGCAACTGAATATATTAAAGAAACAAAACATATAACTAAAAACAAATATTTTTGGGTATGCATGATTTCCAAAGACCTAGGGATTCTCCTGCATTATTATTCCTTGGTTGGGAAATTTTGAGTATCTTCCACCAAAGTTAGGTGAAACAAATTTGTGGACTAGCCATCCTCCTCTACTAGTCCCCATTTTTAGCATCCACAATATTTCATTCAATTTCATGACTCAAAACTTCTCTAAATCTACCCCATTATTTATCATTTCTTCCATTCTTTGCAACTTGTTATCACATATTTTTGCAAGGGGATTGTTTTTCTTTGAAGTTGGTCATTGGGTGACCAAATGCGAAAGAAATGGGCTTTAAAAAAACCCACAAATGTTTTTCATCCAAAGTCAGGGCATGATTGTGCAAAGGTGCACACATACATGGTCGAAAAAAATCCATCAATCACAGGCTCAGTCTCTACCTTCGAATCCATCAGACAAATCAGATCAGTGGTTCATGGGTATTTGGGATCCGAAATATGCTCAATGTTTAGTGCCAGGGAAAAGGCCCGAGATCAAGGGAAGAGAAAAGTTTTAATCTAGAATGTTGGATATGCTTTTCACAGTTTCACAGAAAGAAAGGTCAAAGGGCAGAGTCATGAGGACTCATGAAATGATCTAGACCATCCAAACCAAAGTGACACGTGACAACAGATAAGAGAAATCATGATTTCGCGAGTTGGAGGTTTCATCATGGATCAAGGTGCAAGTTCTCGAAACATGAAATCGCGAAGCGCCAAAGAGTTGGGCCTGTGGTCACATCCCAAGGTCACATAGGAGTTGGGCCCAAGAAAAAAGGGTATGCACCCAACGTATGATTGGTGACCCTAGTTTTCAAGGAAGTAATCGCAGTCATCGGATGCATATAATATCCCATTTTCGATCTAAATAGGGCCATTTCGCAATTTTGGGTATTGGGAGATTATAGTCATGTGATGTGAAAACCCCTGAAACACAAAATCGTGATGCGCCCATGAGTTGGGCCTATGATTATAGCCCGAGGTCATATGAAATGGGTCCAGGAGAAAAGGATGGTGCCCATAGCATAGATCTAATGAAGGTGGGGTTTCAAGGAATAAATCACATCTGTCAGATGCAAAGCAGATCGAGGTGTCCATTTGAGTCAGTCAATTTTGCGATATCGGGTATCAAGAGATTGTAGTCAAGTGATGTGAGGGCCCCCGAAACACGAAATCATGATGCACCCAGGAGTTGGTCCCATTGATACATGTGGATATTGGTGGCCATCCACCTTTTCCAACTGGCTCAAAACTATTTTCTGGCAATTTTGGTAATTTACTATTTTTAGTAGTTTTTAACTTCTGGGGCCATTTTGAGGGCCTAAATGAAGTTTTTTAGTGATAGAGATTCTCACTGATAGTCGAAGGCATGATTGATCCCCCAAAATGTATTTCCTCGATGATACCTTTCCAACAAGCTATCATGCGCCTAAAACGAAGATCATATGCAAAAGTTACGACCCCGGAAAGTTGATGTACTAACTTACCCAAATGTGGCCCACATGACTTTTGGCGCTTCATCTCCTAGGGTTAGATTTTTGGATGTATAGGGTTTTTGTAATTCCTATTTATTGTAAATATACCTTTAGAGCCTCATTGTAATCATCTTCTTGCGAATGCGAGTAGCCGTCACATCTCTTCTCAGAGATAAGTTGCCACCATTCTAGCGAGCCTTTCACTCTATATTTTTACAGTCTTTGTACATTTATTTCATTAATATAAATCATGTATTACTGTATATCTATGTTTATGGTTGCATATCAGATACATTTCAAGTTTATTATTGGATATTCACGATATCTCTATGCATTTCTTTATTATATCTCTACTCTCATTTCATGCTGAAAATAATCTAGATCAATGGTATTAGAGCAGGCTGCTCTTGATAATTTTTCAGTGCATGTCCCCGAAGAGGTCCGAGTATAGAAAGTTGGGTCTTGAGCTTGTATTTATTGAGTACAATCACTCTCGCACACCCAAGAAAACCTCAATGGAGGAAGAAAATAAAAATGATGGAGCAGATGATCCTATCAGTTTGTTGCTTGAGAAAGCTCTCACATGACAGAGGGATGAAATGATGGAGAATTTTTCCCACATGCTTCAATTCATGCGTATAGAAAAAAATGCATATTCATGAAATAGCCACTTTGGAGGAACCCTGGCTTTCAAGGTACAAGTTAATTTTGATATTCTTTTATTTGAAGGATAGATAGATGCAGAAGCCCTAGACAAATGGTTAAACCTGCTAGAAGGTTATTTCTCTCTTCACAATTTTTCCGAAAAATAAAATATCCCCTTCACACTCCTTAAAGCTCTCCCCCATGTCAAACATTGGTGGAAAACTTAATAGGAGTAGAGTTCCATAGAGTATTCTAGAATATATGGGGTCGAGGCCACTTGTGATTTTTTTGTGGATGCGGTAAAGGAACATTATTACCATGTTGGCAAGTATGAGGACCAACACATGAGATGGACCACATTGTGGCAAGAGAGGGGCCAAGAAGTTCTTTAGTTCACCAATAACTTTAATACCTTGCGAACCAATATGGGTATCAAAGACTCCAAATGACATTTGGTTTTGAAATACTATGGGGCTCTACAAAGATACATCCTAAATGAAATGGATTTTCTAGACATCTCATCATTCGGTGTTTCTTATCGATATGCTATTAAAATCGAGCAAAAATTTAAGCACCAGAACAAACGAGAGTTTGGGTCTGCAAATCCGAAAAAAACCAAAGTATAACAAAGATAGACCTAAAAAACAGTCTCCCAAAAACCAGTCCAAGCTACTAGAAAATAAGGATCACTGTAAGACAAAGAAGGACACCGAAAAATGGTGTGATTTCCACAAAATCCCCTAGAACAACACCGATGAATGTCGCTCAAAACAGTCATTGGTGGCCGAGATGAAAGAAAAGGAGACGAACCCTGATTTGGAATCTGATTCTGAAAATACTGGTAAAGGACAGATTATTGATACATACCCCATTGTTATTTTTGTGACCATAGAAATTCAACCAGAAGAACCAACAGATCCTGAAGAGGGGGAGCACCTCTTTCATTCATAGATGTGGGTGAAGGGGACCCCGCTACATTTTATTGTTGATAGTGGAAGCCATAAGAACCTCATCTCATCAGAGGTCATAAAACAGTTGGGATTGTCGACAACACCACACCCGCATCCATACAACATCAGGTGGCTTCGCCAAGGATGAGATCTTTGTGTCAGCCAATAGTGAATATTATCATACAACATCCAACCCTTCAAGGATGAGGTATTATGTGATATTTCCCCACTAGATGTTTGTTATGTCCTCTTGGTCCAACCATATATGTGGAGACACCATGTTGTTTATGATTCTCAACCCCATAGTGTCATTGTTACTTTGGGGGGTCATCTCTATAGAATACCATAGGTAGTTCCAACTATTGTTCAAAAGGGGAATAGAAGGACATTGCAACCACTACAACCTCACCCCAAGCACATTCTATCCAATAGAAGCATGTTGAAAAGGTTGCAGCAAAGTGAAAATATTCCTTCTGCACACATGCATATCATGTGGCCAGAGTGGCTAAAAAGGTCCAACCCTTCCAGCCACATGTTCGTGACAACCTTCAACAAGCTAAGTAGTGCAACTTCTCCAACAAGGCAAACAACTCATCAAGATGCAGATTCATCAAAAACTTTTCCCTCTCCCCCGGGAACTCAACGCAATGGATAGCATTTCTTCCTAAGGAGGGAGGATTGATCTAGGTGGATATTGGTGGCCACCCACCTTTTACAACTGGCTTAAAATTGTTTTCTGACAATTTTGGTAATTTACTATTTTTAGTAGTTTTTAACTTCTGGGGCCATTTTGAGGGACTAAATGAAGATTTTTCGGGATCGAGCTTCTCAATGATAGCGAAAGGAATGATTGAGACTCCAAAATGAATATCCTCGATGATACCTTTCTAACGGGATATCATGCACCTAAAGCGGAGATCGTATGCAAAAGTTACGACCCCGCGAAGTTGATATACTAACTTACTCAAACGGGGCCCACATGAATTTTGGCGCTTCATCTCCTAGGGTTAGGTTTTTCGATGTACAGGGTTTTTTGGATTCCTGTTTATTGTAAAAGGCCTTCAGAGCCTCATTGTAATCATCTTCTTGTGAATGCGAGTACCTGTTACATCTCTTCTCAGAGATAAACTGCCACCATTCTAGCGAGTCTTTCACTCTGTATTTTTACAGTCTCTGTACATTTATTTCATTAATAGAAATCATGAATTACTGTATATTTGTGTTTATGGTTACATCTCTGATACATTTCCATTATATTATTGGATATCCACAATATCTCTATGCATTTATTTTTTATATCTCTTCTCTCATTTTGTGCTGAAAATAATCCGGATCACCCATGGTCATGGCCCAAGGACGCATGTAGGAAAAATGTGGTGAAGGAGAAGTTGGCACTAGGATATTTGGGAGTGCGAAGGAAAGACTGTGAATTTAATGAGACTTGCATCAAAAGCTGAATATGCGCGTGTGAGTTAAAGAGTGAGACCATTATGGTTTCAAGATTGTCGGGTGAGCTTAACAAGTTCGCCAACAACGCACAATAGCCCCTGAGAATTTAGCCTTGTTGAGATCCCAAGAAGGAGAAGTAATTGAAAGAAATTAATGTAAGGTAGGTCAGGTGTTTGAAACCTCGGATCACTCATTAATTATAAGTATGGAGGACTTGGCTATCGAGACTGAACCATCAGCCCGTGGTACCCCTGTGGGAAGATTTTCTTTCAAAGACTATATTGATCTGAGCTCATGTCTGATGGAAGAATGCCCTCACAGTCTGATAGAGCGGGCACTGACTGGAAGCTTTGAATGTAGGGTGTCGATCACACTCCTGCCATTTGCAAAAATTATCAGTATATGTATGCAGTTTTGATATTTATATAGGGTCGTCAACTGGTTGAGCAGAGCTCCCTATTTTGTAATGTTTTGATGCCAAAACTATTCGTTGGTTATGTATAAGATTTGAAACTTTCAGATTAATAGAAGTCAACCTATTTTCATCTACTTGTAAAAACTATTCTAAAACACTCGGGCATGGAGGATCAAGTCGAGGGTTGTTATGTTGTTGTAATGTAGGTTCTATTGCAGCGGTATCGTGACCATATTTAGTCAGCTTCCTTGTGATCTTTTTCCCTATTACACTAAATGGTTCGGACATGGAGGATCCAATCGAGGGTTGTTATGTTGTTGTAATGTAGGTTCGATTGCAACAGTATCATGATCCATTTGAGTTGTTGTAGTTGCATGGTCATGTAGGTTTTATCATTGTGTTGTTTTGACTATTCTGTTTGGACATATTTCAGTGTCTGAAACTTGATCTTAAGAGTGATCTTGAGTCTGAGTTTTTCTTCTCCAAGATTCTTGAAGGCCTGATGCACATAGAAGTATTGTCCACCTTTCTAAATAAGTCTTCCCTCTGCTCACACTTAAACTCAATTCAATGACTAAAGTTAGTTTTGGCCCTCACTTACCTGTACATTTCTTGTCCAATTCTATGTTGAAAATCATTCATTTATTGATTTTTGTCCATTGAAATCCACTCATATAAACCAAACATCCACCAAAAAATATGATGGGTACTAAGCTTATCCTCCTGCAATCTGTCTGTGACTCTCAGTGCTAACATTCATGGCGCCATTGCTGGGGATGAATTGAATATTTTCCTTGGGTAGAAGAACAAACTTTTGAATCTGAAGGTGCATCAAACATCAGAACCTTTGAAGATTTCACTTTCTCCTAGCGAATCCATTGTTGCAGTGTGGCTGCTTTTGGCCACACCTGGTAACCCCTGGGAGAAACATAACGATCAAATATGGTCTTTGATGGTGAACAAAGACTAGACACACTCATGTTGCATATCTTTCACCTGGAGACTCCATCATTAAAGAATCGATCGATGACTCCACTCATTCGAAATGGAAAGAATTATGGCTCGAAGGTTTTCTTGTTTTAATTTTTATGTTGTTCCTGGTTTTCCCAATGTTGTCTCTACTGTGGATGACTTGGGTGATTATTTGGCCATATTTAGAGAGCGCAAAGAGGACAACCCTGCTCGACATCTCCATGCGTTTCACAAACTCATGCATCAGTGGGAGATACATCATGAGGATGTATTAATGAAGATGTTATTGTTCTCATTGGATGAGGATGCTCGTGAGTGCTATCGATCCTTGCTCCCTACTAGCATCTCCTATATGGAGCAGTTTCATGCAAATTTTAATAAGAATTGTCAAAGGTATTATTCCTCTGATTTAATCTGTCATAACTGTTGTAAGGAATGTGACGACCATGATTAATATATGGTTGTTTCTAATGAAAGCTATGAGGATGAAGGCTGCAAGGAGGAAGAAGATGTTTTGGGAAATGCTATGGGACTGGTAAAATCTCTCACTGCCAAACTAGAAAGGCTGGAATCTGAAGAAAGCACAGAGGATTTTCCAGTCCTCGAGGCGAATGTCCTTGGAATATCTACTGAGGATGATAATGAAGATTTCATAACTGTAGAGGCCTTGATTTATGCTCCTGAGGTGCCTTTTGTCCCTAGCTTTGATGATTATTCGGATGAAGAGCAACAAAGCCCCACATCACAGTTTGTTGACCAGAGGAGAAACCAACTTGTATATGATAGCTACAAATCAGATTCTGAGTTGGATATGTAGGATTTCCAAGGACAAACAACAAAGCCTTATCCTTTGTTCACTAAATAAAAATATTACGAGGAAATCAACCATCCTATACTTGCAGAAGACACTAAGCAACATGAGGAAGAGAAGATATTTCCCAAGGTTCTTGTTTATGATGATTTTGAATCTGATCCTTGGGAGAGCTATGAATAAGAAGAGGAGCATCAGAAGGGGAATTTTGTCTCTTGTCTATATCCTATCCACAAGAAACCATCGCCTAGGACCAGTCGACTTGCATCAACCGTTCAACCACCTGTACCTACCAGAGATATTCATCCATGTGTGAGCAGTTGTGTAGCAGAGAAGGCTACCTGTAAAACAATTTCTAGAGTTTGTCACTTGTCCTATGAGCTTGTGAAGGAATACATGGAGTTATATTTCCTTCATGTTTTGAAACCACCCATCTTTATCTTGGCTTCATCATTAGGAGGAAAACTGAGGAATTTAATCATTCTTTTGTCATAGTTGCGCTCTATGTTATCAATCACGGACAGAGTGAAGGAGCTTCCAGTTAGGAAGTTACTTGAATGGCTATGGTGGAAATTTTCTTTCACCTAGCACTGTGTAAAAATTTATTAGTTTACGATTGTACATAAATAAGCTCCTTGGAGCATGTGTGTTTATTTTTGTTTTTACTTGTCGGCTTTATATTCTTCAGTAGGGTGTTTTTTTATTTTAACTCCATATCCCAATAGAAGACGACTGGAAATGCAAAAGGATAACTTAGAGCCTCCTGGGGAGGACTCTATCCCCCATGGAGCCTAATGTTATCACATATTTTTGCAAGGGGATTGTTTTCCTTTGAAGTTGGTCATTGGGTGACCAAATGTGAAAGAAGTGGGCTTTAAAAAAACCCACAAATGTTTTTCATCCAAAGCTAAGGCGCGATTGTGAAAAGGCGCGCACATACCTGGTCGAAAAAAATACATAAAGCACAGGCTCAGTCTCGGCCATCGGATCCATCAGACAAATAATATCGGTGGTTTCTGGGTATTCAGGATCTGAAAGTTTCTCAAAGTTTAGTGCCAGGGAAAAGGCCTGAGATCAAGGGACGAGAAACGTTTTAATCTAGACCGTTGGATCTGATTTTCGTAGTTTCTCAGAATGAAAGGTCAAAGGGAAGAGTCATGAGGACTCACAAAATGATCTGGACCTTCCAAACTGGAGGGGCACATGGCAACAGATAAGTGAAATCACGATTTCACGAGTAGGAGATTTCAACATGGATCAAGGCGCAAGTTCCCGAAATGCGAAATTGTGAAGAACCTAGGAGTTGGGCCCATGGTCACAGCCCAAGGCCACATAAGAGGTGGACCCAAGAAAAAAGGGTAAGCACCCAATGCATGATTGGTGACCCGGGTTTTCAAGGAAGCAATTGCAGCCATCGAATGCATCGCAGATCAGATCGTTGATCTGAATTGGGCCATTTCACAATATTGGGTATCGGGAGATTGTAGTCATGTGATGTGAAAATGCCCGAAATGTGACATTGAGATGCGCTAAGGAGTTGGGCCCATGGTCACAGCCTAAGGTCGTATGGAAAATGGGTCCAGGAGGAAAGGTTGGATCCCATAGCATAGNGTTCTGAGGAAGGAATCACAACCATTGAATGCAAAGAAGATCTAACCATCCATCTGTGTCAGTCGATTCCGCGTTATCGAGTATCGAGAGATTGTAGTCAAGTGATGTGATGGCCCCCGAAACACGAAATTGTGATGCACCCAGGAGTTGGGCCCATGGTCATGGCCCGATGTCGCATGCAGGACAAATGCGGTGAAGGAGAAGTTGGCACCAGGTGCTTTGGGAGAGCAAAGGAAAGAGTGTGAATTTCATGAGACCTGCACCAAAAGCCAAATATGCCCATGTGAGTTAAAGAGCGAGACCATCATGGTTTCAATATCGTCAGGTGAGCTTAACAAGTCCACCAGCAACGCAAATTAGCCCCTAGGAATTTAGCCTTGTTGTGATCCCGAGAAGGAGCAGTAATTGAAGTATGGAGGATCCGGTTGTGGGGAATGAACCATCAGCCCGTGGTACCCCTGTGGGCAGATTTTCCTGCAAAGCCCATATTGATATGAGATCATGTCTGACAAAAGAATGTCCGCATAGTGTGACAGAGCGGGTGCTGACTAGAAGCTTTGAAGGCAGGGTCCCGATCACGCTCCTGGTGGTTGCAACAATTCTTAGTATATGTATGCAGTTTTGATAGTTTGATAGGGTCATCAACTGGTTGAGCATAGCTCCTTATTTTGTAATGTTTTGATGACATAATTGTTCTTTGGTTATGTATAATATTTGAGAATTTCAGATTAATAGAAGTCAGCCTCTTTTCATCTCTTTGTAAAAATTGTTCTAAAACACTCGGGCATGGAGGATCAATCGAGGGTTGTTATGATATTGTAATGTAGGTTCGATTGCAGCGGCATTGTGACCAGTTTCAGTCATCTTCCTTGTGATATTTTTACCTCTTACACTGAATGGCTTGGGCATGGAGGATCCATTCGAGTTGTTGTAGCTGCATGGTGATGTAGGTTTGATCATTGTGTTGTTGTGACTGTGTTGTTTGGACATATTTTAGTGTCTCAAACTTGAGCTTAAGAGTTATCCTGAGTCTGAGTTTTTATTCTCCAAGCTGCTTGAAGGCCTGATGCCCATAGCAATATTTTCCACCTTTCTCACTAAGTATTCCCTCTGCTCACACTTAAACTCAATTCATAGACTGAAGTTAGTTGTGGCCCTCACTTCCCTATACATTTCTTGTCCAGTTCTGTGTTGAACATCATTCATATATTTAGTTTTTTCCATTGACCTCCACTCATATAAACCAAACATCCACCTAAAACTCTGATGGGTACTGGGATTATCCTCCCGCAATCTGAGGGTGACTCTCAGATCTAACACAACTCTAGTACACAATGTTACACAACTCTGTTTTTCTTTAACATAATGGGAGTTTTTTCCTTACATTTCTTCCACTCAATGGTGGTTACTACCTCCATATGCTTCCTCATATGCCCCATTCACAATGGTTGCTTCATTCACTGTCCTAATACACTTCACTCCTTGATTTCAACTCTGTTTCTATTATCCTCTCTCTCTTTTGTTGTTTTCCTTTTCATGATTGCTTCCCTCGCCTTCTCTATTACATTTCTTGCAAACATATTGTTATCACCTATTATGTTCTACAAAGTTTTATCTCTCATCTCTTATTTTATCCATTTAATTTTTTTTGTATAAGTTATAAACCCTCATCATTAGGTTTTTAAAGGTTCAAAA
>SNQJ01S0109743.1:11585-27338 GCA_010110895.2 Picea sitchensis
CGAGTTGTTAGAATTAAACCTCAGTTATTTCATACTTGGAAAGAAGTGCGAAGGTGGTGGGCACAGGAAACAACGATTAGGAATTGGATATTTCGTGAACCCATCAACCCGATGATCCGTGGAAGAGATTTGAAGAAATGGCCAAGTATGGAAAGCGGATGGACGAGATTCAAAATGGGGTGACAATAGTTCCCTAGGAGACGTGAGGACCTGAAGGTCAAATTGTAGTTCTCAAAACTTTTGAGTGAAAACTGTGTAACATGGAAGAGGGTATGATGTGGGATTCCTGTGGTAAATTTGTATATCGGAGAAGTAAGGGTGTTGTTTGCAGGTCATGAAACAATGGAAGTGCAATGTAGATCTCACCTGCCTGGGAATCTGCAATTGAAAAATTCGTTCGGTATGGAATGGGGAAGAAGTTAGTCGGAGTCACGATATAAAAGAACGAGCACAAATGTTAACCCGTGATTCTTCCAACCCACGCAGTTAGACATTTTCAAAAAATTACTAAGTAACCAGAAAGAGAAAGTAAAGGGGAAAAATATACGATAATTTGGTTAAGTATAGAAGAGGGGAAAGAAGAGCTAATATATTCAAATATGTAATTGATCCAAAAATGAAGGTATTACTGATAAATCGCAAGTTAGTTTATTGTACTTTTTGCATCGGATCGTTAAGAATGAAAAATACATAAACTTGTTATCTTGTTTGCGGAATATCAAATGTGAATTTTGCTTGATGCTTATTATTGTATAAAGAGATCAGCCATTAATATTCATGCTGCAAATGAAGAGAATAAAACAACAAAACATAAAGAGAAATAGATACAAGAGGTTGATAACGGAGTTCACCAATAGTTGGCTACGTCTCTGGGCCCATTTCCAAGTGAAGGACCTCTTTATTGCTCTTTAAAATGCTCAAAGTTCTCTTACAATGCTCTTTGATGTTACATTTCATGCTTCATGTCTTCTATGCAATACCGCCTTGCTCAGATTCATGCATGCACCATCAAAATCCTCTCAACAACATGAGAAAAACACCACTCAAAACATGAGAAAAGGCCAAAAGTTTACAAACTGCCCCTTCAAAACCATACATCAAAAAGGCTCCTCCAAGCTTCAAAAATCCCGGTTCTTATAGTTTTCAAGGCTCATATGAGGAATCCCAACTTCCCTCAAGATCTGGCCTCTTTGTGGGATCAAATCCCCCTTCAAATGGCCTAAAATCCTCAACAAATCCATTTTCTCAGCATATTATCAGTCAAAAATCACCTTTGTATAATTAAAAACCCATTTTTATATAAAAAAAGATAGTAATCCCCCTTGGGCTGGCGCGCACCCTCTAAAACTTGTCATATGCATCTCATATCGCCAAGTGCTAGCCCAAAGGGCCAAGCGCTGACCCATACTTGCGCTAGCTCCTTCATTTGTAGTCGCATGATAATATTTAATGGGACCACGCCCTTCAAATGAGCATAGGCTATTGATTAGCCCCACAAATTCTTGGCGCTTGGATAAGCTCACAGCCCCTGAGTTTTATGGCTGGTCGGTGCTACAAATATGCCCAAAATCATTGTGTACTGAATCTGTATAATAGTGCACCCGTTTTTGCAGTGGTGGTCGCAGGTGTAATAAAATTGTGGGTTGGGGCTATGCCCCAGCCCCCCTTCTGCCCATAAAGTAAGACATTATACTTTAAATACATTTAAATGTGTTTCATTAAACAAGAAACATGGTGGCACATTGGTAAAGGCTCTCCTCTAAGGTGCTTGGTCTTAGTGGGTGGTCATGGGTTCAAAACCCATGGACCCACAAATATTTTTGGAACTTTCCACAACTGCTAAATGGGTAACATGTGGCTACCCATTCCTGGGCCACGTGGCACCACCACATTTGACCAAACTTTGCCACATGTCCAACTTTGATTGGATCTGCCATCCACATCTGCCTAGTCAACTACTGCCACTTGTCACACTGCCATTGGTCTAAGTCTGGATCATGAAGTGTCATTGGTGATGTCATGATGTCTTCATGATGACGTCAGTGTTGACCTTTTTCTAGTTGACCTTTGACTTTTTACCTGTTTGAGTTTTTTATCAGAACACGATAACTTTCTCATACGGAGCCCATTTGAGGAAGTAAATATACTACTGGAATCAGCGCAATGAGTTGGTATCAATGGAATTGTTTTCATCCAATTATGAGAACTTTAATTTTTGAGCATTTTTTGAGCCTAGGGAGCCTCTTGGATCATTCCTCCCCACTTTGGAATCTTTTGGACGACCAAAAGTCTGCTTTTACTCAGGTAAGAAGTGAGGGTACTGCCTCCCCACTTGTTCTGTATCATCCATCCTCTCTATTGGGATAATGATCACCTGACTAATCACAACAAACATGAAAACTGAGATAGCATTGTTTATCAAAGTAATCATTTCATTTATCACACAATCATCTATGTTCTTTATCACACTTTGCAGCCATACACCATTGAACAACAATAAACTAATCAACAATACTAAATATGTAAATGAAAATGACAAAACATGCTTCTCCTTTTGAACAGGAACATTAATCAAATTATGCAGCCGAACCTCATGTTGTAACCCTGGTGACACTTCATGATTGTTAGAAACATACTGAACCATCTCATGTTTAGCATCAGAAAATTCATGCTTTGTTACAGACATAAGTGTTAAACTTTTGCTTGCATTTACCATTCTTTTTAACTTCCCTGTAGCTGCAAAGGACTTGTCAGTTTTCATGCAATGAGCACAAACAATGTACTCCTTCCCATCTTTCTTGAAGCAATATTTATCTTCCTCCCTATAGAATATGGATTTCCTATCATAAAGGTATGGGCTTCCCAATATAATTCCACATATGTCCAGTGGAACTATATCAAGCTCTACTTCATCAACATAGTTAGAAGTGATTGCAAACATGATTTTACATTGTTTGGTTACTTGTAAACTATTATCCCCACATATCCATCCCAATGGATATGGTTTAGGATGTGGCTTTGTTTCAAGTCCCAAGTTATTTACAAACTCTTTACTGATTATATTGGCTTGTGATCCATTGTCTACAAGAGTATCAACTTTAACATTATGTGTTATAACCCTTATGTGGAAAAGTTCACTCCTTTTACACTCATCATTTACATCAACTGATCTAGAAGAGCTAGAACTTGCAACCGAATTTATACCTCGAATTCCCATAGCTACAACCTGTGTCTCATCATTGGAATCTGATCCAAGATCCACTTGAATTGTCATAGCTATGGTATTCTTCATTCTCGGGTTGGCAAACTTCTTTGGCTTCAAGTCAGGATTTAAGACCCAACAGTGATCTTCATCATGGCCTACTTTCTTGCAGTGCTTGCAAGTAGGCTTCTCCTTTCTTGTTGTGGCTATCTTCTTCTCTTTCCTTTTCCCTGCATCCTTTCTTTGCCAAGTATCTATAGAAACACTATCACCAACATTCCATTTACTTGATTCAATGTGAATAGCTTGTACACATACTTCATCAAAGTTAGAAGGATTTAGCATAAGAATAGTGTGCTTAAGATAAGAATGTAAAACACTGATATATTTTAGGAGTGTCTCTTGTGTATATAAAGGAATACCCAAATTTAAAGATTTCTTACGAAATATTTGAGTATATTCTTGTACACTTTGACATTTTGATTGCCTTAAACATTGCCAATTCATCATTTCTTGTTGCATGTAAGCTAAAGGGTAAAACTATTGTTTTAATGCATTGACAAAATCATTCCAGGAAGAGATTGTTTTACCACTTTTCTTAAGATCATCTCTAGTTCTTCTTTCCCACCATATGAGAGTTTTGCCTCCCAATTTGAGACTTGCAAGTTGGATCTTTGTTTCATCATCAACAATCCTTTATATCCTGCAATAGACTTCTAACTGTCTTACCCAATTATCTATCTTTTCTGCATCTAATTCACCATCATAAGTGGGTAATTGAAACTTTACATCTAACTTTAATAACGGAATATAAGAAGAATGATGAGTTTTTTTCTTAACCTTGGAAGAATGTACACTTGCTTCATTATTAGATGATGAGAATGAAGGAGAAGAAGGTTCTGAAGGTCCACCACGTCCAACTCCTCCTTTTTCTCTTATCGAAGATTCACCTTCTTCAACTTTTGGATTCCTTCGTTGACCTCTTTCATGGTAAAGCTCCTCTACCATGGCTTGCATCAATTTAAAGGCCTCGAAGAAATCATCTTCAGATTTGAAGGGACCGGATTTCCATGGTGAAGACATCTCTTGCTTATGTGGTCACCTTTGAATCTCTATGTCAAGAGCCTCAAGTTGGCCTTATCCTTGCTTGATTTTTTCTCTCGTGAGCATCCAACGCTTGCAATTTATGTCAAACCTTCACAACCAAATGCTCTAATACCATAAAATTGATCCAAAAATGAAGGTATTACGGATAAATTGCAAGTTAGTTTAATGTACTTTTTGCATCAGATCGTTAAGAATGCAAAATACATAAACTTGTTATCTTGTTTGCGGAATATCAAATGTGACTTTTACTTGATGCTTATTAATGTATAAATAGATAAGCCATTAATATTCATGCTGCAAATGAATTGAATAGAACAACAAACCAGAAAGAGAAATAGAGACAAGAGGTTGATAACGGAGTTCACCAATCGTTGGCTATGTCTCTGAGCCGACTTCCAAGTGGAGGACCTCTTTATTTCTCTTTAAAATGCTCAAAGTTCTCTTACAATGCTCTTTGATGTTACATTACATTCTTCATGTCTTCTATGCAAGACTACCTTGCTCAAATTCATGCATGCACCATCAAAATCCTCTCAACAACATGAGAAAAACGACTCTCAAAACATGAGAAAAGGCCAAAATTTACAAACTGCCCATTCAGAACCCTGCATCAAAACGTCTCCTCCAAGCTTCAAAAATCCTGGTTCTTATAGTTTTCAAGGCTCAGATAAGGAATCCCAACCTCCCTCAAGATCTGGCCTTTTTCTGGGATCAAATCCCCCTTCAAATGGCCTAAAATCCTCAAAATATCCATTTTCTAGGCATAATATCAGTCAAAAATCACCTTTGTATAGTTAAAAACCCCATTTTTATATAAAAATACACAGTAAGCCCCCTTGGGCTGTTGCGTGCCCTCTAAAACTGGTCATATGCACCTCATATGGCCAAGTGCTAGCCCAAAGGGATAAGAATTGACCCATACTTGCGCTAGGTCCTTCATTTGTGGTCACATGGCGATATTTAATGGGACGACGCCCTTGAAATGAGCATAGGATATTGATTAGATCCCCGAACTCTTGGCGCTTGGATAAGGTCACAGCCCCCGAGTTTTATGGCAGTTCGGTGCAAAAAATATGCCCAAAATCCTTGTGCGTCGAATCTGTATAATAGCGCACCCATTTTTGTAGTGATGGTCACAGGTGTAATAAAATCCTGGGCTAGGGCTATGCCCCAGCCCCCGTTCCACCCATAAAGTAATACATTATACTTTAAATACATTTAAATGTGTTTCATTAAACAGGAAACATGGTGGTGCATTGGTAAAGGCTCTCCTCTAAGGTGCTTGGTCTTAGTGGGTGGTTGTCGGTTCAAAACCCATGGACCCCCGAATATTTTTGGAACTTTCCACAACTACTAACCGGGTGCCACGTGGCTGCCCATGCCTGGGCCATGTGGCACCACCACATTTGACCAAACTTTTCCACATGCCCAACTCTAATTGGATATGCCATCCACATCTTCCCAGTCAACTGTTTCCACTTGTCACACTGCCATTGGTCCAAGTCTACATCATGAAGTGTCATTGGTGATGTCATGTTGATGTCAGTGTTGACTTTTTTCCAGTTGAACTTTGACTTTTTACCTTCTTGGGTTTTTTATTAGAATGCGATAACTTTCGCATACGGAGCCCGTTTGAGGAAGTAAATATACTGTCGAAATTATCGCGACAAGTCAGTCGCAATGGAATTGGTTTCATCCAATTATGAGAACTTTGATTTTTGAGCATTTTCTGAGCCTGAGGAGCCTTCTGGATTAGTAATAGATATCCCATTTCCTGGAAAGATATTTTCTACATGTTTCTAGAGAATTTGTATACTTATTGCATATACTTGGAAAGAAGTGTGAAGGTGGCCAACACAGGAAACAATGACTAGGAATTAGAAATTTCTTGAACCCACCAACCAGGCGATCTGTGAAAGAGATTCCAAGAAATGGACAAGTGTGGAAAGAGGTCAGATGGTATTCAAAATAGGGTGACAAGGGTTCCTGAGGAGACATGAGGCCCCAACGGTCAAATTGTATGTATCGAAACTTTTGAATGAAAATTCTGTAACACGAAAGAGACGATGATGTGGGAGTCTGGAAGTCAATTTGTATATCGCGAAATATAGGGTCTTGTTTGCAGGTCAAGGAATAATGGAAGTGAAACCCGCCTGTCTGGAAACCTGCAAGCAGAAAATTCATTAAGTATGGAATAGGGAAACAGTCGGTGGGACTCATTTTCTCTAGTATATTGATATTTAAAATAGATATCCCATTACCTGGAAATATATTTTATGCATGTTTCTGGAAAAGTTGTGTAGGGACAGTTAGTATGAATATCTCTTGGAGGCATGGTGAGATGTTAGCATTAAACCTTAGTTATTGCATACTTGGAAATAAGTGCGAAGGTAGAGGGCACATGAAACAACGATTAGGCATTGGATATTTCATGAACCTGCCAAATCGGTGATCCACGAAAGAGATTCCAAAAAATGGCCAAGTATGGAAAGTGGATGCATAGACTTCAAAATCGGGTGAAAATAGTTCACTAGGAGACGTGAGTACCCGAAGGTCAAATTGCAGGTCTCAAATTTTTTGAGTGCAAACTGTATAATAGAGAAGAGGGTAGTCTGACAGTAAATTTGTATATCGTGGATGTCTTAGTGCTGTTTACAGGTCACATAACAATGGAAGTGCAATCTAGAGCCCACCTGCCCAAGAATCCACGATCAAAAAAGTGGCTAGGTATGGAATGGGGATGCGGTCATTCAAAGTTGCAATATAAAAGCACGAGTTAAAATGTGAACCCATGAGTCTTCCAACCGACGTAGTTAGACATTTTCAAAAAAACAACTAAGTAACTTGAAAGAGAAAGTAGAGGGGAAAAATAAATGAGAATTTGGTTAAGTATAGAAGAGGGAAAAGAAGCGCTAATATATTCAAATTTGTAATAGATATGCCATTTCCTGGAAAGATATTTTATGCATGTTTCTGGAGAAGTTGTATACTTATTGCATATACTTGGAAAGAAGTTTGAAGGTGGCAGGCATGGGAAACAATGACTAGGAATTGGAAATTTCCTGAACCCACCAACCCGACAATCCGCAAAAGAGATTCCAAGAAATGGCCAAGGGTGGAAAGAAGTCGGAAGGGATTCAAAATAGGGTGACAAGGGTTCTCGAGGAGACGTGAGGCCCCAACATTCAAATTGTATCTATCGAAAATTTTGAGTGAAAAATGTGTAACACGGAATAAGGGATGATGTGGGAGTTCGAAAGTGAATGTGTATATCGCAGAAAATAGAGTGTTGTTTGTAGTTCACGAAACAATGTAAGTGCAATTTAGATATCGCCTGTGCAATAAATCACGATTAAAAAACGTGTCTAGGTATGGAAAGGGGAACTTCTCGGTCATAATCGCGATATAAAAGCATGAATAAAAATGCGAACCCATAAATCTGCCAACCCACGTAGTAAGACATTTTCGAAAAAATGACTAAGTAACCAGAAAGATCAAGTACAGGGTAAAAAGAATGGGGGATTTGGTTAATTATAGAAGAGGGAAAAGAAGGGGATAAAAGAGTGGGAAAATAGAAAAGAGGAGGGAAATTTTCGTAAGTGGGAATTAGTTGCAAACAAGCCCCATTGTTGCAAAACCATCACTTTCTAGTCCAATATTTTATCCACTTACTCGTTTTCTATTGTTCTTGTACCATTAAAAAGGGTGTGAGAAAATTCTTTGTTGAATATTTGTTTTAATTGCAACTTGTGGGAGTAATGGTGTTCTTGATACATTCTTCCATGACTTTGACATATTATCTTAAGTATTATACTTCTTACATGATGGGTTGTTAGAATTAAATCTTAATAATTTCATATCTAGAAACAACAATGACGGTCTTGAATTTTAATATTGTGGTTGATTTCATTGTCCTATTTGACTTCAACCACCATAGATCAATTTTTATTTTTATTTTTCGCGAAGAAGAAATTTGGTAATTTCATTGATAAAGTAAAAAGTGCTCAAATACAGGCTAGGGAATGGACAACAAATAATTTTTTTCCTTTTGGAGTAAAGGAATCAAGGAAGTGAAAGGGAAATAAGAAATCATTTTCTCAGCAAGGTTGATATGAAAACAAAATTTCTAGGGTGGGGCCATGACTACCGCATCATGAATTAGTGTTTCTATGTTCTATTTGCATTACAAATAGAATTGAATGTTGGTTTGAAACTATTTGAAAATATTTTTTTTTCTATAGAAGCCTGATGGGATTGACAAAATGCATTGTCATATACTTGTTCAATGCTCCATATTAGATTAAATTACTTGATCCAATACGATATTCGATAACTACAAGACTATCGAACCATGCTAACGAGAAGAGGTGTTAAATACAACAAAGAAGTAACAATCAAGATTCCAAGGCAAATTTTTTAATAGTAAATCCATAAAAAAAAAATTGGGTAGTGTATATCTATCCATAGAAATTGGACTGAGTACTTTGCACCAAAGCATTGAACATATTTTTCATAAATACATGTACATGATCTACAAAAAAAAGAAAAAAAGAAACATGCATACAATTATCTGTTGTTCCTCTGGTGGGACAACATGCAGGATTCATCGAGATGCTCTTCAACATGCATACAAAACTCATTACCATGATTGTTTTAGGAAGTCCTTGTGGTATTCTCCTCATAAGGTCAATGCTCATTTCCACAATCTCAATATCTTGCGTAATACCCAAGGTGACAAAGAAACAAGAGAGTGATTCCAGAGTGGAATAATTCTTTGGCTTGAAGCAGGTGAACAACACTCTTGATCCTGACACTATTGACCTGGAGACATTGGAAGGCACCACTGAATTGTACAAATAACATGGAAAAGGCCCCGGTGATAAGAGTTTCCAATCCATGGCCTCTACTGCCAAGAGAATGACATCTTGCAACATCGCTCCAATGGCCCACCCCAGCAAGAAAGAAACCCAGAAATTTTCAAATGAAGGAGTACATAAGAACTCATCCTCATGGTAAAATTGATAGTGCTCACAAGATTCTCATGAGGAAGAAGACAAAAAAACTTGTAGGGCAAGCGAAAAATCCTGAAACTGAAAGTGAGGACACACTAAAAGACTACCTCCTAATAGTCGAAGACTTCAGGGACACAGCCTGCACGAGCAATTTAAGAGGTCACATTAATTCATTTTGGGCAAGAGGGGACCAAGAGACCCCCTCTTTACAAGCAAAGACTTTAGGGACACAGGCTGCATGAGAAATTCCATAGGCCCAAATTAGTCCATTCTGGGTCGAAGGAGATGGGTAGTAGGAATATTCCTTGCACCAGTGGGAGTTCTGGTCCTCATTCCCTAAGATGTTAATTCTATATCCAGAGAATATGAGAGTGGTCCCGCAATTGAATAATTATTTGGCTTGAAATATATCTCTGGGAGCATGAAGAGACCATTTCCTTACAATGAAATACTTTCTCCCATAACAAACTAATTTGGGCCTTTGGAATTCCTACTCTCGAGCTACAAAGAGACTATTGCGTTCAATGTCAATTTCTTTTCTGAAACCCCTTCCATTGGTCTTATCAGGGCTTCCATCCTCGATCTGCGAAGTGCCCCTCATTATGGTTGATTTCAATTTGGGCACAGGAGTGGGAAAAAGGCCTGCATTGCCATCATCCATCGTTGTATTGTTGTCCATCAGATCTTCTTATTCCATCTCGAAATCGATCACATCAACCTCTGTGTCAGCCATCAACATAGGCGGGCGGGTTGTCTGAGTAGGTGAGGTTGCCTTGGAATTATTTGTCTTGAAATATATCTCTCGGTGCACCAAGGGACCATCTCCTTTTTTTCTCCTGGACAGAGGGATATGAATAGTAATAATATTCCCTAGATCACTCGAACTTCTAGTCATCATGACGGAAGGTGTTTACTGTATCTGGAAAGAAATTATGTCGAACTGTTGCCATAAGTTAATGAGAATGTATGTTTTCTCCAGATGATGTTTGAAATGAACATTCAAAAGGGATAATATAACCCTCCACAAATATTGGTTTAATGTGTATCAATGGGATATCTCCTCGAGCCTTTCGCTGATCAATGACAATATCCATGGTTCATGCGTAATGAGTTGTTACCATTAAATCTTACTAATTGCATATTTAGAAAAAAGTGCTAAGGTGGCGGTGACAATGAAGAGAGATTAAGGATTAGAGATTTCGTGAAGCTGCCATCCCGATGATGCGTGAAAGATATTGCATGATGCTTGAAATGAACACTTGGAAAGGATAACACAACCCTCTGCAAATCTCGGTTTAATTCGTATTAATGACAAATACTCTCCAGCCTTTCAAACATTAATGACAATCTTAACAATTCCTACATGATGAGATATTAGCATTAAAGCTTAATAATTGCATATCTAGAAATAAGTTCGAAGGTGGCGGGGATGGCGAAGAGAGATTAAGAATTGCATATTTCGTCGACCTGCCAACCCGCAAAAGAGAGTCCAAGAAATGGACAAGTATGGAAAGGAGTCGTTTGGGCTGAAAAATAGGGTCACAAGATATACTGAGGATATGTGAGGGGACGATGGTCAAATTGTATGTCTCTGAACTTTTGATTTAAAAATGTGTAACATGGAACATGGCACAATGACAAATTTTGGTGGTTAAATTGTATTTCATGGAATTTAGGGTGTTGTTTGTAGGTCGTGGAATAATGAAAGCGCAATTTTGAGCAAGCCTCGTCACAAACTGCCATTGGAAATAGTGTCCAAGTATGAAATGGGTAAGCAGTTGGTCGAACTCGTGATATAAAAGCATGAGACATACTCGGAATAGGGAATATTGATGGGGTTGAAAATAGGGCCACAAGTTCTACTCAAGAGACGTGAGGGCTTGATGGTCAAATTGTATGTATCCCAACTTTTGATTGCAAAATGTGTAACATGGAACATGGGACAATGATGAACTTCGACGATCAATTTGTATATTTAGGAACTTCGGATGTTGTATATAAAAGAACGAGACATTCGAAAAAATGACTAAGTAACCAGAAAGGGAAAGTAAACGAGAAAAAGAAAGGGGAATTTGGATGTCAATTTGTACATTGGGGAAGTTCGGGTGTTGTGTGCAGACGACAAAACAATGGAAACACAATGTTGAGCTTGCCTACTTGGGAGCCTGTGATCCAAAGAGTTTATTGAATATGGAACAAGGAAGCGGGCGATCAGACTCATGATATAAAAGTATCAGTGGAAATATGAACATGTGAATCTACCAACCCGTACACCTAGACATTTTCTGAAAACGACTAAATAACCAGAAAGGGAAAGCAGAGGGAAAAAATAAAGGGGATGGAAATTTTTGGAAGTAGGAATTGGTGTAAGAAATCCCCATTGATGGTCTTAACAGTAACTATGAAGTTCATTAAACAAGTGAACATGCTCTTTAATCAAGGAATAGATAAAGCGATCCATGTTTATAGTTTCCATGATGTGTTTGCATAAGACAAGCATCCAAAAGCCACAGGAAAATCAATTTTGGGATGTTTAAATAAAATTATTGCACTGTCAACTTCACCATAAGTATAACAATGAAGAATTTGAATTTTAAGATGAATTTAAATTTAAATTTTCTATCGTTGATATGATAGTTCCATTGGACTTCACATAGTATATATCCTTTTATTTCAAAATATTCCTGAAGATGATTTTTTCATAGTTCATTGATCAAGTAAAAGTGCTAAAATGAGCCACATACTACATTTGCATCAGAGAGATTATATTAAAAGGAAAATAAGGTCCTGTATATTCTTTAAGATAATAGAAAAAACACCAAGATGTTGAATCTATCATTAATTTTCCAGAACAAAGCATACAACCAAGAGCCAAGCAAAAACCAAATGTATTGAAAGTTGAGGCACAAGGAAACGCATGAAAACATAAGGCGTCAGGTGAGACCCCATAAGGGTTCATAGAGAATTATGCATAAACCTATGCATCAAACAATTGATATAAAAAAAAGCACACGTGGTATTGGTTTTCTCTTACATGTGGTATATGTTCCCATGAGAAATTAATCGGGCCAGTGAAATATGAACAAAATTCTACCAAACAGAAGACAACACGAAAACAATGGAGATTCGACATTATATCACAGCTATAACCAAACCCCCAAATGGGGAACAAGAAACTTTCTGATTATTATTTTACCATGAAGCAAGATCACTATGAACATTTTCTTCTGATAGTGCCATGTTCTATCACTACCAGTTTTAGCAATGCCAAATTTCTAATATTATTGGAAATGCCTAATGGTTCCACTCAAAGGATCAAGCCATTTTGACGGTTCAAAGGAAGGGCCTAATTTATTCACAGTTGGATACTTTGTATGGGGTTTGTCCTCATGCTTCCCATTTCTGGACTAAACATATTATGCACTTCCTGTTCAATTTTCCATGGAACTGCAATATTCTATTCATATCCTCATTGGGTGGCACGGAAAGATACACATGAGATTTTTTCATTTCCTACCAACGCTTGATATGAATTTAATTTTTATTTTTCAGTCAATATGCAGTATTGCATTGTCCTCATTTAAGGTAAATTTTCTATGGACTTGAAAGTCGCGCAGCATGTAGACATTGCTTGTCTTTTTCTGTAGGTATATTTCATATGGCAATTTTTCTAACCCAGGAAGCACATATTTTAACAAAGGTTGTCTAATTGTACAATGTACGATTGTGTTTTCCACAGTTTGGATGGCATCATTGAGGAAATTTCTATATATGTAAGGGAATTTTTTACTACATCATAGAAAATCAATTGTACCATCATTTATGAAAGAAGAGGCAGAAGCAACAGAGTTGAATTTGACACATACAGGATCGAAGGGGGTCAAGTACGCATTTGTTGCAACCAAAACACCCTCAACCTCGACACATGAGCATAGAAGTTAATATATTGAACAATATAATATACAACTGCACAACAAAAAAAAGGCTCCAGAAAATTGGTGAAGGCAATTTGTATGAGCAAAGTGAGGATGAAATTGTAGATGTATACACACAACATTTTTCGAGATAGTTAGTTTCTTGAGATCATGTAATATGTCTGTTTGCAATTCTTTTACAAATGTTTCTTAGGTTGTGCGAAACATCCTTTCTTTAACATCTCTTTTATTTGTTATATTTTTGAAGAGCATAAGTGGAAATTTCCCTTTACGGAATTGTTGTTCCATTAAGGAAAACAAATTTGAATAGGTGTCGAACAATTGCAGTTTCAACATGGAACAATGCAATAGTTGTCTAACATAACCGAGATACATGGACATGTGAAAGTAAAGGACAAACCTGCATAAGGAGAACGGTACCATTGCCTTTTCGTTGTCTAAATATCCATCTTTTATATGTATAATGTGTTGCGAGCAAAGTTTTCTCGTGAGTGTGATAGCTACACCAATGGTTCCAATTGGGTAAGTGTCGTTTCTCTGTGCAAGTTGGTTGATTATTGTGTCTGGGATGAAACAATATTTTGAACAAATCGCGAGATTTTTTTCCACAATACTAGTTTTATTGAGCGATATAATCTTATCACAATCACCACAGTCATATATTGCTTTTGGGAAATAAATTAAAATCTGTAATCGATATCCCATTACCTAGAAATATCTTATCAGCATGTTTATGGACAAGTTGTGTGGGAATAGTCAGTGTGATTGTCATTAGGGCTTCATTGTCTATCATGTCAGCACACATAATGGATCTAGTTGTGTTTTCCTTGTCCAAGTAGGTTCTATAGACGACTATTATGTCCCTAAAGAACACTTGTCGAGTTCGATGGTTGTTCAAGCCCTCTATTGATAGAATTTTGGGTGTTATAAATTTAGACCTCGTGACATTTTTTGAACAGGAAAGCAATGTGAATGGTAGTCTGCATTATTTTTTTGTTTTCTTTTTTCCTGGCATAAATTTACAAGTAGACGCACAACTTCGATGAAGTATGGAGCCATAGTTTTGCAACGAGACCCCTTAGTCTAAAGAACTTGCGCTTGTTGATACTTATTGTGAACTGCAATGTATGTGTTGCAGATGACATAAACATATTTATCATGGCATAGATGAATAAATAGGTCAGGATATTTATTTCATAAATATATGAGGAACACAATGTATGAATCTTTACCTTTGGCCTTGTTAGTCTATTGATGTTTGCGATGATTGACTTCTCATGGCCATGTCACTAGTCCAACTTTTTATGATGCAAGCATGTGTAAATGAACATCAGAAGGAATAAATAATATTATGTGTTTTATATTTTCCATAATTGTTCTGAATGTCACATACAGGGTCGAAGGAGATGGAATACGAAATAGGGTGTCAAGGGATACTCAGGAAACATGCGGACTTGATGGTCAAATTGTATGCCTTAGATTTTTTGACTGCAAAAATGTGTAATAGGGAATAGGGAATGAAGGGGGGGTACGGAGACCATTCTGTATATCACAGAACCTCTGAAGCTAGAGGCCCAATATTGAACCTGCCATCCCGGGAACCCGCGATCGAAAAACTGGCTAAGTATGAAATGAGGAAACCATCGATTGTATTTGTGATATAGAAGCATGAGTATAAATGTGAAATTGTGAGTCCACCAACTCGTTCACTTAGACATTTTTGGAAAGATGACTAAGAAAAGAAACCAAAAAGTGAAAGTAGAGGAGAAAAACAAATGGGAATTCGGTTAAGTATAGAAGAGGGAAAAAATGGATAATAAAAAGTGGGAAAATAGAAATGAGAAGGGAAATGTTTGGAAGCGAAAAGTGTCGACAAAGGGCCATTGTTTCCAAATCATCGTTTTCTAGTCCAATATTATATGTACCCACCTGTTTTGTGTATTTGATTTACTATCACAATTAGTATACCTTTTCAAAGATTGTACTTCATCCCCCTCTACTGTGGCATACAAGAATTCATCTTCATGTCCAACTAATATGTTTCTTTCAATGTAGCAATGCCGAAAATACAATGGACATGAAGGTAAGTTAATATGTAGAAATAAAAGTAAAAAAAAAAAATACAGTTCTATTTATTTCAATATAGCAACAAAGAGAATACAATTCACATGAGGATAAGTTACTATGTATAAATATACACATTATCTTCATACAGTAAATTAAGTGCAAAATATTAGAACAAGTAGAACAAATATACAGACAATAAATGAAATACTAAACAATGGAATATGGAATAAGAGTAGAAGCATGCACCTTTGTATCTCTTCTTCTACATTTATGACAAAGAGTCCATAATATTCTCAAGATATTCTATTTGTTTAAATGTAGCAATACAGAAAAATACAATGGACATGAAGGTAAGTTGGTTTCCAGGAAAACGTGTAAAAAAATAAACAAAGTTTGATTTATTTCAATGTAGCAGCACAGAGAATACAAA
>SNQJ01S0109743.1:27388-40757 GCA_010110895.2 Picea sitchensis
TATTGATGTTTGCGATGATTGACTTCTCATGGCCATGTCACTAGTCCAACTTTTTCTGATGAAAGCATGTGTAAATGAACATCAGAAGGAATAAATAAGATTATGTGTTTTATATTTTCCATAATTGTTCTGAATGTCACATACAGGGTCGAAGGAGATGGAATACGAAATAGGGTGTCAAGGGATACTCAGGAAACATGAGGACTTGATGGTCAAATTGTATGCCTTAGATTTTTTGACTGCAAAAATGTGTAATAGGGAATAGGGAATGATGGGGGGGTACGGAGACCATTCTGTATATCACAGAACCTCTGAAGCTAGAGGCTTAATATTGAACCTGCCATCTCGGGAACCCGCGATCGAAAAACTGGCTAAGTATGAAATGAGGAAACCATCGATCGTATTTGTGATATAGAAGCATGAGTATAAATGTGAAATTTTGAGTCCACCAACTCGTTCACTTATACATTTTTGGAAAGATGACTAAGAAAAGAAACCAAAAAGCAAAAGTAGAGGAGAAAAACAAATGGGAATTCGGTTAAGTATAGAAGAGGGAAAAAATGGATAGTAAAAAGTGGGAAAATAGAAATGAGAAGGGAAATGTTTGGAAGTGAAAAGTGTCGACAAAGGGCCATTGTTTCCAAATCATCGTTTTCTAGTCCAATATTATGTGTACCCACCTATTTTGTGTGTTTGATTTACTATCACAATTAGTATACCTTTTCGAAGATTGTACTTCATCCCCCTCTACTGTGGCATACAAGAATTCATCTTCATGTCCAACTAATATGTTTCTTTCAATGTAGCAATGCCGAAAATACAATGGACATGAAGGTAAGTTAATATGTAGAAAGAAAAGTAAAAAAAAAAAATACAGTTCTATTTATTTCAATATAGCAACAAAGAGAATACAATTCACATGAGGATAAGTTACTATGTAGAAATATACACATTATCTTCATACAGTAAATTAAGTGAAAAATATTAGAACAAGTAGAACAAATATTCAGACAATAAATGAAATACTAAACAATGGAATATGGAATAAGAGTAGAAGCATGCACCTTTGTATCTCTTCTTCTACATTTGTGACAAAGAGTCCATCATATTCTCAAGATATTCTATTTGTTTAAATGTAGCAATACAGAAAAATACAATGGACATGAAGGTAAGTTGGTTTCCAGGAAAACGTGTAAAAAAATAAACAAAGTTTGATTTATTTCAATGTAGCAGCACAGAGAATACAAAAGACATGAAGATAAGTTATTATGTAGGAARATACCTAATATCTACATACAATAAATTAGGTGAACACATATACAAACAATAAATGAAATACAAAACAATGAAATATGAAATAACATTACAAGCATGCACCTTTGTATCTCCTCTTCTACATTTGTGGTAAAGACTCCTTCGTCTTCTCTAGTTATTTTATTTGTTTCAATGTGGGACCGCACAAAATACAATGAACATGAATGGAATCTGGTATGCAGGGGAGAAAAAGTAATATGTACATAGAGTAAATGAGAATCAAAGGAATAAAATTAAATATAATTAGAAACATGAACCTTTTCTTTTATTGATCCATGGTTGTAATTATATAGAGTTTTTCTTGTCCAAAATATATTACAAGCCAGAAAATATTAAGAAATTGCATGGCCATAGCTCAATGATTTTGGTTTTGTGCAACAAAGTATCGAGATATGCTTTCAGACATGGAAATATAATTTTGCAATATCTTTGATGTACAACTCATATTTCAAGTACAAGACAAATTGTATCATGGTCAGACAAGTCTGTGTATTGTTATATGTGTACATTTCACCATATATGGTTAATAAGTGTGTTTTGCACATGTTTTATCTTAACAAAAATACATCAAAAATTGTAATTGCACATGTAGTTGTCCAATTATTTGTTATGCCACTATTTTGTAGCATGTCAACACTAAAATATCGTAGAATGATAATGCTTTTGTCCAAATGTAAACAATGTGATGCACTTGAGAACAAATTCATTAAGTAAGCGATGTTCCATGCCAAGCAACATAGAAACTGAATATTGCAATTTGCAATCCACGGAACAACATTCTTGCTAGCACCATCTCAGTATATTTTTCTTCTACAAGAACATTTTTCAAAGACATGTAGGTGTGGTTAAGAGTTGGGAGAAAAAATTGGAGAAAAATTTAAAAGCAGAATAGGCTGGCATGGGATAGGTGTTAGATATCGACTTCGCCACACACGAAAAATGACAGAACCGCAGGTTCATTTGCGGGTGCAGTACTTGAACATCGCAAAGTGAAAAAAAATAGCTCCAACTGCTGGCATAGAACCCCAACCTTGCAAATCCGAAGAAAACAAAAGAAAACAACAAGAAATAAACCAATGAGGAAGAACGAACAGGCCCAAGTGCAGCTACAGGACCTCAAACTCGCAAACTTGAACCAAAGAACAACAAGAAGTAACCAGTGAACCAACGAACCAATGAACAAGCAACAACCACTGAACCGATAAACAACATATGTATCTCCAATGATTACCAAATTGCATCCCAAGCACAGAAGGAACCCAAAACATATGACAGCCATGCACGTAGAAATAATTAAACATTCTTACTTGCAAACTGCAAATAATAAACAACAAAGAATGAATACAAATGAGATTATGGCATCGAAACTTACTCCACAACGATGAAAGACAAAAACAAAGGTTGAATTGTTGGTGCAGGACTTGATCTCGCAAAGTAAAAAAAACAACTCCAACTGCGGATGCAGGACCCCAACCCTGCAAAGTTGAAGCAAACAAAAGCAAGAAAAAATCACCAACATGTCCAACCGCAGGTGCAAGTCCTCAACCTTGCAAAGTTGAACCAAAAAACAACAAGCAACAACCGACGAACCAACAAACAAGAAACACCCACCGAACCAGTAAACAATGTATGTATCTTCAATGATGACCAAATTGCATTCCAAGCATAAAATAAGTATGAAACATACAATGACTATGCAACTGGCGGTGGGCAACAATATTGTCCAATTCACTGCAACATCATATGAAATAATTCGAGGAAAAATGTATAGTGAGAATCCTATTTAGGTAAAAATTTAACATTGTCGGGTTGTTTAAGAGCCTCATAGTATGCAAACATTTAAGTTGTCAGGCCTGTTTGAGGACCTCGCGCTATGTAAACATTTAAGCTGGCAGGCCTATTCAAGTACCTAAAAAAGAGTGTGAATGCTATAAACCTTCGGTATGTAAACATTTCCATAGAAATAGAAATAATAAAAACATTAAAAAACATCGTCGATCCTCAGAACTTTCGATATGTAAACATTTCGGTAAAAATGTAATAAGAATTAAAAAAGAGTGTCTAAGCTTAAAACTTTGGATATCTAAACATTTACAACATTGAAAACAACGAAGCTCGCAATAAGACCTCCAACATATTCTCCAATGAGATGATGACATATAAGGTTTTTTTTATTATATAAAAAATAATGTTTTCACTTCTATAGTTCGAACAATACATATGATGTGAAAATTTATAGTCAAAAGACATATTAATATGAAGTCAACGAATTATCGATTCCTATAGTCCCTCTACGCCTTCGACAAGGACTAATAAAAAGTATCAAGAACCACTCGATATTCCCTTTAATAAAAACTATCGAAAACCGATGAATATTCCCATTAATAAAAACTCTTGAGAGCCATTAGTTATTTTCAATTATTTTCTTTACATTAATATTCTCAATTAGGGTATTAAATTCATTTTACCATTCAATGTATTAGTCTCAATGGAGAGCACATAGCATACTCAAGATCTTTGGGCGATAAATTGGATCTCTCTTGGCAAGTATTCTCTTTAAATAGACTAAGAGAGCTAATGGGTATTTTTTTTTATCAAAGACTCTCGAGAGGAGCTCGTTATTTTCTTTACATTAATATTATTATCTTCTTTAGTTAGGGTATTAAATTCAGTTTACCATTATGTGTATGTAATAATTAAGTTATTCCTTATATAAAATATATATTATTTGATTTTTTAAATGGAAGAAGTATATTATTTAATATAAATAATTGAATTATAAATAAAAAATATAAAAAAATTAAAGTTATTATTAAATATTTATATATTTGTGTAGGTTTTTAATGTTATTAATAATGTTGCTTGAGCTCAATTATTTATATGTTGTCTTTAAATTATAAAAGAATATAATAATAAACACTTATTATGAAAATATATGAAAAAAGAGGTGTTCAAATAACATTCATTCATTACTTGTTTAGTTAAATACATGTATTCCTCATTTATATGGGTGTTTTGGTTCAATGCATGTATTCATCACATATATGGATGTAACTCATATCATAAACATTTTGTGACATTTGATTTATTGTAAAGGTATGATCGTAACAATGGTAAAAATCATTTATTCACATTTAATTATTGTTTTTTAAAACTTTTACAATAGATTATATATCATTTATAATTTTGGTAAAAATGATTATTCACATTTAATTATTGTTTTTTAAAACTTTTATAATAGATTATATATCATTTACAATTTCTAGTAACATTAAAATAACACAATTGATTTAACAAGTATTTAGCATTCACCTCTAAAAACAATCAATTAAAGAGTTTTTCTTGATATTGATCCCTTATACAAATCTCCATATTCACATGCACATCCTTTAACATGTATAAAAACAAAAACCTAATTTCCAAGTATACAAAATACATAAAGCACATGATAGAAAAACCTAACTTTATGACTATGCAAAATACATAAAGAAATGATAAAAAACCTAATTTCCTAATATGCAAAATACATAAAAGAATAAAAGAAACTAAAATGATAAAAGAATTAATTTAATATAATTTTTTTAATAATATCACCACCAATATCACCTATGATGGACAACTTATCAAAATGGCCGTAAATGTCACGATGGCCAGGTTATCAAAGTTGGTGTAAATGACAAGAAGCCTGAATTTCATCCATATTTTACCTAAGCAGGCTCTATCATTGACCGGAGAAGGACAAATTCTTTCCCTAAGTACATAGGTTTTATCAACCAATCGTGATATAAGTTTTATCGAATGAAATTATTGTTTCCCGCTTTTTTTTTGGACGATATGAAGCTGCTTTCTTTACTGAATATTAGGGTTGCGTTTTTTTTTACTGAATATTGAATATTGGGGTTAGGGTTTCATAAGTGAACGATATGAACCTGCTTTCTTTACTGAATATTAGGGTTGGGTTTCGTAAGTGATAACCTGCTTTTTACTAAATATTACGGTTAGGGTTTCGTAAGTGATAACAGTACATAGTAGCATTCAAAGAGAAGCTACATTCCAATCAAGAGAAGGAAACACAAACAAAGGAAATCAAGAATACAGTGAAGGGAAGTATAGACGGAAAGTAAGATATCACTTGGTAGCCAAACGTCTTACCCGATCGGCCTCCATCTGCTCTTTTTTTCTCATATTCAAATTGGTGTCCGCAATTGCTCAGGCCGCTTCAGACATATGAGTTCAGCAATAGCTGTCTCCTGATAGTATTGCATATAGTTTAGTCTTGCTTCATAGGCCGAAACCTCCGGTCTCTACCTTATAATTGTCTTTCAAATCATCCCTCTACAGATCGTTGATCTTTACGTATGAGTATAAGGTTATCATTATAATTGTCTTTCAAATCGTCCCTCTACAGATGGTTGATTTCTATACGTCGCATAGCTCTAAACTAGTGGCTGGTGAACGCGGAAAGGTTTTGGCTGGTGAAACTTATTCACATCTCTCTACTTTATAACAAAGTTTTAATTTTTGTTAATCACTCACACTTAGCAATCAACTACTCACTATAGTAAATTTTAAATATGATTAAGTAAAAGTAAAAAAATGAACATGTAAATGGATGTTTTTATAATAGTGAGGAAGTTAGTGGTTGAAACCACAACCATTGATTTATTGGAACTTCTAAGAATATTTCATCAATATTTAATCTTGTCCATATAAAATTGATTAAACACTAAAAACCTATTAAATGTACCCATTGTTAATAAATATATGCATTTCAGCTTAATTAAAGTAATCTTAAATCTTTGAAAATGTAGAAAAAATAAATCTATAATATCTTTCATAATAATGAGTTTAACCATCTTCCACAAACATGAGTTTAACCACAGCTGTATTGATGAAAAGATGAAGATGGTATTAAAAATGAAGATGCGATTATCATTCCAATACCTTATGGGTAATTCTCTACAAATTTATTGTGCTGTACATTCCTTTTTCGGATATAGTGTTGTCCAATTTATAGGAACACTTATTGGAATGTAACGAGAGCATAACACTAGTGGGCAAAGAAGGGAAGCAGCTGAGCCCCACTCTACCTCACGAATAATTCTGGGCATGTTGCAATTATCGTAAAAAACCTGAGGGGCACCACTTGGTAAAGAAGGGGAGGTGGTTAGCAAGCACCTTACTCACCCACTTTAGTAATAATAAAAAATTAAAGTGTTTATTTAAATATAGTAAGTTTTTAAATTTGAAGTCGGTATTAATAATTGAATTATGCTAATTATTTTAATTATCTCTTTTAATGATAAATATACTTAAATGTGGCTTAAATATACGTGGCTTAAATATACTTAATTTCCAATAGATGTGGCTTAAATATACTTAATTTCATTTAGTATATATGATTTTGTTTTAGTTGTTCAGAACATCTATGCTTCTACAATCATAAACACAATTACATTTTTCTTAGACTTTTTTAAAGAAGTTAAGATTTTCATGTCTTTTGAAACATCTAATTCCTTTTTATGTATATACTTCTTTTTTACAATCATAAACACCATTACATTTTACTAACACTTTCTTAAAAAGTTTGGGTATGCATGGATTTAGGTAACATCAAAACTCCCTTGCAATCCTCTTGTATTTAAATAAAGTAAAATTTTTCTTCTATTAATTCCACACCATAAATTCAATTTTATTGTTGGATATTATTCCTATTCCTACTTTGAATTTTATTGAATGAACTCTATTCACATATAATATACCACAAACAAGAAATGGGTTGAATAAAAACAAAATGTGTCCAACACAAACCAACCTACCTTGTTATGTCACTAACATAATCTCAGAAACAAAATGGAATGTTACAACTTGATGATCACATTGATGTTGCAATGTGATGAAAATAATAACGTGTCATTTTACACTTTTAAAATTAATGGTGCCAATCAGCTTATTCTTAAATATGACTAAGTGTTATAGCAGTTAGTGTCAAAGTTGGCACCAATGTGTTCGTGGATGTATTCTTAAATATGACTAAGTGTTATAGCAGTTAACAATTGTCTAAGTATACAAGAGTTGCATTAGAGTAGCAGTGTAAATCGTAGATAGCCTTGAACGAAGTATGTGTATGCTCTAGGTGAAGAGGTGTGATGAAGTGTCCTTGGTCTTGCCAAGAAACCAAGTGAGAAACATGGTGGTTCCTCGCACCCTCAAGAGGTGCACGATGGCAAGGCACAATGTGGGGACGTGATAGGTTGGCCTTCATAAGAACATCTATTTTATGATGTTTTTGTATATGAATACAAAACATTTTGAGAAAAGATCGATCTTTTAGGTTGATAAAGTTCAAATTTATTGTTCGGATTTCTACAAGGATCTTTGGTGGTGTTGGCTTGAGGTTATATGGACCTCTTTAAAGTTTTGGTCATACTTCATTTTTGGACCTTTTCCTTTAATGGTTGATGGTGCTTGCTTGTATTTGAACCCCTTATCCTAATTCTTCACTAACACATATTTTCTTAAGCATTTGTCAATGTTTTCCATTCTCGTGGAAGTGAACTTCTTCTACTTCAGACTTCAACCAAGATCAACTTCTTCTACTTCAGACTCCAACCAAGATCATTGAGGTTACTCAACTCTTCTCTTCAAAGTTTTGGTCTTAATTCATGATTGAAGATTTTAGTCTCCATAGGTATCCTTCTCTTACCATTAAGTGCATCACTTAGATCTTCAATTTCAAATTCAATGCTCTTTTGGCATTTTTATCTCTTTTGGAGAGGAGTTTTTTGGTACAATGTTTGGTCATTTTTTTATTTTTATTTTTTTTTGTCATTTTTTCAACTTGTGAGATTCTATTTTGTATTTGGCTATCTAAGTAAGTTCCACATAAAGGCAGTTCGTTCCACATAAAGGGAGTTCTAATGTTCCTTTTTGATGTAACCAACTACTATTAGCTATAATCTCAAGCATCATTTTTTATGTAACCAACTACTATTACTTATAAGATCAAGGAGTCATCATTATCTTCCTAGTTGTCATAGCTATCCTTTGCTAAAGCTGGGTTGTTATATAAAGCTGGCATCCCATTTTATTGAATAACAAATAATATATAGCTATCCTTTGCTAAAGCTGGGTTGTTATATAAAGCTGGCATCCCATTTTATTGAATAACAAATAATATATACATTTAAACTTCATAACTCTAACCAGGATTTTCTTTCCAAACACCACTTAATGTAAATTGTCTCGCAAATGAATGAACGTATAATTTGAGACAATAAACGCTACTATGCTACTGGAAATTGTCCGGTTGAATAAATGCTATAAATCCTAGAATTTCATACTTTCAGCAAAGCCCTTACCCTTAATATATATCTGCAAATTTCATACTTTCAACAAAGCCCTTACCCTTAATATATATCTGTAATCCCTCGTGGATTCAATATGCAACCTTAACAAAGTTATCGTGACGAAGCCCATGGGTTGTTAACGTGGGAGTCTCTATGCGAAGGCCACGAGGAACCATAGTACGTTTATCATCTGAAAATGTAAGGCCGTAAGGTAATCTATAACATTCTAATGTGGAAGGGAAGGAAGATCAGTGCTTCGCTTAGATTTAAACACGCGATGGAAATTTCATGTAACCTTGTGCAAAATTCTTCTTCAGTGTGATATGAGCAGCATCCGAAAACTTCTTTAATCTTGCACCATTAGTGCCATTTCCAAGGCCGTTAAGATTACAATGCTGCATTTAACCAGCTAAAAAGTCCAATAGATAATTCCTTAGGGCGTCAAATCAAGTAGAACTAGGTGAATACCAACACCAGCGGACACCAAATTGTAACCCAGATCCATTAGTCTCCTTCCAAGGGTTCGGAAATTTGCTACGGACAACTAGAACTATTTTAACGTTGATGAGAAACAACAGGCATTCAGATAATAATTCAAATGCATGTATGTTACAGAAACTTTGGCGTGTGAGAGTGCTACATCTGTATTTGATTAGATCCTTGAACTACGCAGTTACAAATTTTTCCACGTACATTTTAGAAAGACAACCATACAAAATCTCTAGAGCCAACAGTATGATATTACTGAATAAAGAAACAATATGGAAATAAGATTGATAGGTCCATACCCAAATCCATTATTGTTTCCATGTTGAAGGATATCATGCTTCCCTAGGACTATGACTTGCTAAAGTCTAAAAATAACGACCCTTGATACACATGCTCAACATATAAACCCTAAAGCCGAAACAACTACCACCGGTTACGGATTAAACCTACCCTTCGTGTTAGTTTCTCTGCAGCCAAAGTTGCATTTCGTCTTGGTGTAAAGGTAGATTTTAGGATTCAAAGCCTTAGATTTGTTAATTTGATAAGCATAGAAAATTATAAAGAAAAAACATTGTAAAACTTTTGGGATATGGTTGGTCATTCTCATTGTTAAATAGATGTTTTAGAATATAGATTTAACAAAAAAATAGCTAACAATTTTTCATAAATAGAAAAAGACAAAATAAACTAAACATCTAACTAATTAATCTATCAACATGAGATATTATATACTTTAACAATCTCTCTTAATAACCTGTTACATTCTATTATTCAACACGTGCAAAACTTAAAAACAATTCTTCCCAATGGTGTTGTGAAGTCTAGATCCATAAAATTAAAGAGAAATGTCAATATTGTTTAATAAATTGAGAATGAAGTGATTGCAAGTTAATGTGTTTTCTTTTCATGTCAAACACATGGTTTTTGTACAATATAATTCTTGAATTATTCTTTTTCTCCAAAATATATACTCAGACAAAATATATTGAAACAAAGGACTACTTCTTAGAAGCCCATGTGAAAAGAAAATCCTGAGGTGCTTTTCATATCATCAATGCTACAAGCAAATGGCTCTCTATGTATCTTGTAATTATGATGTTTGCAAAAGTTGTGTAGCACAATCCATATTTAGTTGTATCTGCAATATACTTTAAAATTCTTCTTTTGTTCAAAATATATCGAGACAAAATACCACTTCTTAGAAACCCATGTGAAAAGAAAATCTCTACCTGTTTTTCCTATCATCAATGCTACACTCAAATGGATTTCTGTGTATCTTATAATTATGTTGTCTTCAAAATTTGTGTAGCACAATCCATATTCAGTTGTACCTACAATATTCCTTAAAATTATTTTTCCAACTTTTTAGTGAGAACTCTTGGGAGGCTCCATAAAACTAACTACATACACAACATGGGGTATAGTTGTAGTAAGGTACATGAGGCTTCCTAGAAGCGTCTTAGATAGTGTTGAGTCAATTGTTGATTCATATCCTTCTTGATCATTTTTTTTTTTTTGCAAGACATATGAAAATTCCTTGAGTGGATTTCTTAAGTTAAATCCCCAAACATTACCTAATGAGACCAAGGCTTGTCATATCAAACTCTATTTTCATAGTAGCATTGAAATCATCTAAATTTAGATTACCGATATATATCATATAATCAACGTCATGACAAACTAAGAGAATTTTACCGTGTTGATCTGATTTTGTATAAAGAGTGGGCTCATTACTTGTAACGTCCACAACCACCACCAAGCCGAGAAACGCTACCGAAACACCCTTAAATCAACCACTTTCTGCCCAGCCACCAAGAGGCGGCCATGCCAACTCCACGATTCAGAGTCTCACTTAACTCCGATACCAAACTGTAACATTCCCCGAGCCTCAACCCATGGTCGGGGAAACTCTATCGTAGAATAACACTTATATAATATGCATTTAAATGAAGTTAAATGAATTAACAGAGAGTAAACACATAATTACTGCTATCATACAGAATTAATGGAATTAACAACAATTCATCTATGCAACAGAATTTATGATAACATACAAGAATCACATACATGCAAAACATATAAATTAAGCACAAATTGATACCTATATTTTAGAATGGTGGGTAACACCACCAACTTCATGCTGACCTTCCACGAACCTCCTAGCCTTAGAACGCATTGATCATCACTCTAAGCAGCAGGTCACCCCCGAGTTGGGACTAAGATCCACTCGCAAGGGATTCCTAGGCTAGGCAAGGTCAATAGGGAAGTCACATAGTTACAGAGAAAGGATTCTCTCCCAGGAGTCACTTATTCCCACTACTCATAGAATCTCATTCCCCACATGCATGTCCCACCCCAGGAGTATACACCTTCACTTTCCTATAGTCCATGGGTTGCTTCATCTCCCTTTCCTTGGGCTTCAGCAGTAGGCTGGACCGGAATTCTCAGAGCTCTGTAGCAGCTACAAGAACCCTTCCAGGAGATCTCACTTCCTCATCACACTTTCTCACCTAGAGAGAGTTTCTTACACACCTGACAACCTGCTTATTCAACTCAGTTCGATGTCACATACCCACTACCTAAATCGGATTTCTCTGGTCTTTTGCCGAATCAGAAGCCCTAAACATCCATGGAGGACCAGTGTAAGATGGCTCTTTCTCTCTCCCCCCTCCCATGTGGTCGCAGGTCATGATCACAGTCCGAATAAACGTGGTACCTCTTTCAGGTTTCGTGCCTCGGAGCTACAGTGATGTCGATTCGTTTGACTTGGCAACCGCCAAATCCCGATAGGGCTAGCGATCGACCAATGGGGGCGAATCCCAACAGGGCCAGAGAACAACCAATGAGAAACTGCCCCGTTGCGCGGTTAAGTGGAATACAGGTGGCAGAGAGGGAAAACGTGACACGATGGTCGACATGATGGGAGGGGCCCCACTTCACACGCCACACTATTCCGGACCCCCCCCCATTAAAGGCAAAATGGCAAGGGCGGTCCGGAATTCGCCTGAGCATCATTGATCATGATGAATTAGTCTCGATTGTTCGAGAGTTGCACGTCCAATTCTGGAACCCCTCCGCCACCCCCATTAAAGGCAGAATGGCAAGGGGGCTCCGGAATGCATCCTCAGCCGTAGATCTGGGCGGGTGGACTCTGGCCATCCAGATCTGTTCGCTACTTACCCTAATGCGCGCTCACACCCCAGCGTAAAACTGACATCTCTTCCTCACATCGGATGGTCGTTACGGACCTTGAGATTTCCCGAAGGAATCTCGTCCGTCCATTGGGACTTAGCCACATGCTATTGTCTCGACATTATGGATCGGGATTTGTCAAGGCAAGAGCCCAGTTTTGTATTAGCGAAACTCCCGAATCCCCGATCCTCGAAACGGGTAATCTCTCAGCACGTCACATCCTTAAATCGGACAGTCCACAACTGCTCCGGGGTTTCCACCTAGGAAAATATCGATCCCTTGTCGCCACGACTCCCGATCTTGCGATTTACGATTCCCTGGAAATGGGTGATCTCTTGACACGTGGCCTCCATTAATCGAACAACTTAGATCCATCCTGGGGTTTTCACCAGGGAAAATCCCGAACTCTTATCAACAGGAATCCCGATTCCGCGATTCTCGATTTCCCGAAATGGGTGATCTCTTGACACGTGGCCTCCGTTAATCGGATGGCTTAGATACATTCCAGGGTTTTTCTCCTCTAATACACTGGAGTCTTAACCCTCAGGTAACTCCTGACAGATCCAATGGCTGTCAGGTTCTTCAACCAAGATCTGATGGCTCATAATGGTTCCTACCCATGCATTCTTCCACGACTCCCTGAGCGTGGAAAAGATCCACAGTCTAGATACTCTCATTAACCTTGGGGATCTACAGTCCTAAACTCTTCGCTACCCATGAAGACACAGGAAAACCAAGTGGTAAGGCATTTAACGCCCTACTTTCTCCTACTAATCTAACGGTCGTGAGTGGCCACAGATTCCCCGATGAAATCTCGTCTGTCAATTAATACCTATAAGGTTAAGGTACCTAACTTTCCAGCTCCTTCCTCCGATCTGACGGTCATGAGTGACCACAGATCTCCCGACGGGATCTCATCCGTCGATTCGTTACTTCATCCTTATGCTGTCATCTCGATTTTCAAGAGGATCGTTCCTCCTTATGCAGGGTTACTAAGGCCTTACGCCTTCACAATCGCCTTCCCA
>SNQJ01S0109744.1:0-14597 GCA_010110895.2 Picea sitchensis
AAGAAATATATCTAGGTTTTACGAGAGTAATCATCAATGAATGATACATAATATACATACCCACTAATGGAGGATGATGGCATTGGGCCACATACATCTGAATGGATGAGTTCTAGGACTCCTTCTATCTTGTTGTCCCTCTTTGGAAATGGGTTCTTGATGTTCTTCCCTTGTGCACATCCATTGCATACGACTTTATGGTCACCTTTGAGTTCTGGTAAACCTGTGACTACTTTGCATATGTATGGTAGTGCCTTGTAGTTAATGTGGGCTAACCTTCTATGCCAAAGTTCACATGAGCTTTCAATGGCGTGGGTCATGGCAGCCTTTGAGTGACCCTTTAGTTTATACAAGCCATTTTATCAATTTCCAATGATGATTGCTTCATTTAAGGTTTCTCCTTTAGCCCACATAAGAACTTCTCCATCTATAAATGAAACTCTGAAGCCTTTCTTTTCTAAAGCTGAAATGGAGAGTAGGTTCTTCTTCAAGCCTAGTACATATATTACGTCCTTCATTTTTAGTGAATTCCCTGAATTTAGTTTATGGTTTGATTCTCCCACTCCCTTGATGGGATATTGGTAATCATCTCCAAGTGTCACTCTCTGAGAAAACTTATTTTTTGAGATACAAGAGAGAATGTTTCTTTGTCTCGTCATGTGCTTGGATGCACCACTATCAATGAACCAAGTGTCCTCTCCAAGTGTTACAGATCTTGAGAGGGTCGAGATCAAGACATGGTATTTGATTTGCTCTCTTATCATCTTTGTGGGTGGCTCTTCATCTTCGACTACATGGGCATGGAGCCTCTTATGTTTTCTCTTTTATTCTTCTCGTCTGGTTGGACAAAACTTTGCAATGTGTCCCATCTTGTCACAATGATATCATTGTACAAATGAGTAGTCTCTTTCCTTTCGTTGTCCTTTCTTATGAAATCTCCTTGGATGAGATTCTTTATGATTGAATTTGTTTGATTGTTGAGGATCTTTATGAGTCTCCTTTTGGAAGTATGGTTTCTTCCTTCCTCCTTTGGTGTGAGTAGCTAGGGCTTGATCACCATCTTTTGCTAGTAACGCTTCACGATTCACTACTCTTGTTTCTTCTTGGATGCATTTTTCCCATAGACTATCAAACTTCAGTTTCTCCGTTCTGGCACATATCATTTGGATGAATGCATCCCAAGGTCTTGTGAGACCATTTAGGCATGTCATTATGAGTTCGTCTTTGTCTATGGTATTTCCAATATCTTCTAGCTATTCTTTGAATTATGAGATTCTGGAGAAGTATTCCTGAATCATTTCTCCTTTCCGCATCCTTGTATTCTTCAGTTGAGTTCTTAGATTCATCTTCCGGTTTATGTTTTTTCCTTCATATAGTCTAGTAAAGGCATCAAACATTTATTTTGGGGTCTTATTAGATGACACATAAGGAATCAAGTGGTCTTTGATTGAATCTGCAATGATTCTTTTGGCCCTTATTGTGTCCTTTTGATGCTTTTCCTTTTCTGCAACATCGACGGGTTCTGGTACTTCTTCTTTGACGATTCTTGCTAGGTCAATCTCGTAAAGAATGAGGCAAATCCTATACTTCCAGGCACATAATTTTTCCACTCTTTCTAGCTTGTCAATAAGCTTAACACTTGCAGACATCTTTACCTGGAGCTAGAAAAATGACCGAAAAATGAAAGTGCTTAAAATCAAAATCTGAACTTACCAGGAGGTGCGCTTCGATGAGGTGAGTAGCCTGGTGTGTTTGGATCTGATAAAATCCAAATTTTTCTCCTCCAAATTTGATCTACAGATTTATGGACTGGTGCTTTTGGTACCTCTGGTACTTCTGGTACTTCTGGTACACTAGTTTTCTGGTACTTCTAGTACTTTGTGAAACTAGGGTTTCACTTTCTGAGATATCCAACCACTGAAAAGGTGCGTTGAGAGTGCCAAACTGATCCTTAGGGGAGGGCACACTTTTCTAGATGGTTTTGGGGCTGAAAAGCTTCACCATAAAAAAAGCCCTAATTTTCATGTATGGAAACAGTGACGTTTTTCACTTGTGAAAGATGCTTCCTTTAGCTTGGCTCTGATACCATGTTAATTTTTAAGCCATTATTATAGTTGTTTTCATTTCATTAGATAACAATAGAATAATCCAAGATCACTGAGAAATACACAATCACAAGAGACACATCATTTATCCTGGGAAACCCTCTAGGGGAAGAAAACCCAACAAAACTTCCTTAATATAGATATCCAATACAATGCCAAGATATATCTTAAACTAATACAGAAAGTCCTCTCCGATATATGCACCACTCTCTCTCTCCTTCTTCTCCAATAACAAATCCGAAACTTGTCTCTCAATGAGAAAGTGAGTTGTGTGTCTAAGTGAGGTGCTAGCCTCCTTATTTATATTAGACTGACACGTGTGAAGTGTCACTTCACTGGTAGGGCCGACTTCTCCCACTGGGTGGTTATAACCACCTTAATTACATACTGGGGCCTCTTTAATATCTGATGGGTACGACTCTTATTCTTCCTATTATAATTAACATTTGACCAATCCAAAAAAGGGGATTTGGTCCTATTACAATAGTCGACAAGATCAATTCACAATGGGGATTGATCTGATGAATAATATATCAAATAATAATTAGATTACTCTTTGCAGTTACATTATTTCAACAACTTGAAGGTCGAAGGCATTCTTCTTTGAAGGTGAAGATGAAAAACTTCCAAGGGCCATAAGTTGAGCATATGGAGTCCAAATTTTAAACGAGAAGAAGCGTTGGAAAGTTGGAGTCGAGATCTACAATATGAAAGAGGTTGTAGCAGAGATTGAAGGACTAAAATTCACTTGAATTGTTGATCCAAATGGATCCAGGAAGGCCTAAAAATAAAAGTTCTTAGAATCAGACGAAACCATCGCCACTGCATCAGGCGCGTCACACCGATTCTGGCCATATATTTTTATTTCAAAAACAGAGTCTGTATGTGAAAGTTATGCTATTTTGAAGTTCTGCATAAACATATAAAAAGTCAACTGGTCAAAGGGTGACGTGGCACATTCTGGACATGACATGTGGTATAGTTTACATAGGACATGTGGCACAACCTAAGCACAATACATGGCAGTTGACAGAGTTGAAAAGTGGCAGGTGGTGGCCCCGACATGTGGCACCGGGTGATTGGACAGTTAGGCCAATGACAAAATGACACGTGGCCCAGTCCATAATGCCACATGGCACCCAAACCAAGTAAAAAATATTTTCCTCTTTAAAAATTGAACATGTGACCTCCTAACTACAAAGCTTTACAAACCATGCACTGGCCACTTTATCCCACATGTCACTTGTCAATGCATATGGCATGACATTATTTAAAATGCTTTTATTATTATAGGCCAACCATATATAATGCCATTTTCAAAGTCTATGCCATAAATTTCGATGCCATTAATAATTTGATATGGTTTATTATGATTTATGGTTTATTAAAACCATAAGTTAATGTATTAATGACCATTATCCATGCATATGGTTCAATGAACCATTTAATAAGGGTTTGACTATTTAAAAGGCAATGAATCCCAAGGAAGATTTGAACTATATTTTGGTTTAAATAATATCCTTTTTAAAAGGCCCATGTCACATCTTTTGACCATATATTATGGTTGTTATGCCACATTGTTTAGGTAATATATGATGTGTATTATATGTCATATAATATATCTTCCATGATATTAAAAGGGCGCACTCCAAGTCAAGCCACAAATATTATATTATATGCAGATTAAGTGGGTCGAAACCTTGGATATGGATTATTTTAAAACCATAACTCAATCTGTTGCCATATTTTATGGAATTTGAAACAGATTTTATGCCATAAGGAAGGGATTCGTTGGGATTTGATCCCATGACCCTGTCCTATATATGTAAAAGAGTTTACCAATTCTTCTACAGTGAAAATATGTAAAATTAGCAGAATAGTTCAATTTTATGCAGAGAAAGTCAATAAGATAACTAAACTTTGGAGGCCATTTTTGGGAGCTACGCTCAACCTTTTTCAGTGTCATCAGTTGTGTTGGATTCTTGAGGTCGAGCATAACACATCCATACCAGTTTGTAATCCTTTTGAGATACTTTTGATGTAATTCACAAAATTGAAGATAAATAAGAAAGCTTTCCCCACTGAGACAAAGGCCTGGAGACATAGGAAAACTTATGTCGAACTCTGTTATCAAGCTTGTTTTTATGGTTTGTTGTTCCTTATGTTTACTTTCTGATCTACATTATTTATTATGGCTACAACATTCTTTCATTAAATCTTCTTCTTCTCTTCAATTTCTAAATGGTAAATCAATTCATGCTTAAAACTTAACCAAGTCTTTAAAAGATCATTTCAGATCAAGTGGTATCAGAGCAGGTTGACATTTAGTTTTTGAGTTTTCATGATTACTAGGGAAAATATGATTCGTGGTGAAGGAAAACTTGTAGAAGGGGATTCAGAGATTGAATCGATAAACATGACTTCTCAAAGTGAGGAGATGGCATCAGAAGAAGGCATGTCTCAGAATGAGATGGAGTTGCAAAATACTTTATTCGCCATGTCTGAGATGGTGAAGGTCTTATATGAAGATTACTTGGAATGGAAGAGGCCTTTCCAAGGGGAATATTCTAAAAAGGCAAAAGTGAAGAAGGAGAGGATCCTCCTAAACCTCCTCCTTGACCTCCTTCTTCTCCATCAACTTCTTCTTATTCAAGTACAAGTTCCAAATCCACCACAAGAAAACATTCCCATAAACATAAACATGATATGCCTTTACTTAAGCTTGATGTGAGATTTGAATTACCCATGTATGATGGTGAAGTCAATGTTGAGAGGCTTGATAACTGGGTCAGACAGATGGAAGTTTATTGCAGTGTGCAATAAATCAAGGACGAGACAACTCAAATCAAGTTGTCATCGCTTCGTCTTGCAGGCACAACACTCATCTGGTGGTAGAGTAAGTTGGAAAATGGCACACAACAAGTGGGTAATGTATTTCCATTATGGAAAGATTTTGTTTTTGCACTTGGAAAGAAATTTTATCCTTTGGGTTATAAAGAGAAGGTTTTAATTGAATGGCAAGGTCTTAAACTAAGAAAGGGACAAACAGTGCAAGAATACATAGATGAATTTCGTAAGATGGAATTAATGTTGAATATTTCATTACATACCCAAGAAACTCTTATGAAGTATATAGAAGGTTTACCTGCACATATTCGTAACATTGTATTTATGTTTGGACCTACTAATCTTGATGAGGTTTCTGTTCAAGCAACATACATTGAAGTAGGGAAAACATGAGTTGGTGTATCAGGGGAATCGTCTTCAAGGAAAGAGGACAAAAGGAAGGGGAATGAAAAGAAAGAAAAGTCAGCGACAAGAAAGGAAGATAAGCTCTCTTGCAAGCATTTCAAGAAATAAGGGCATGATGATGACTATTACTGGAAATTGCACCCATAGAAGAGACCAAAGTGGTTCAAAGAAAGGAAAGGAAAGAAAATAGTTGCAAAACAAACATGACCACCATACTTGGGATATGATTTAGATGATGAGAATAAGATCACAACAGTTGGTTTGACAAGTAAAATTGGTGATGGATATGATTCTAGATGCAAGTTGTTTCACATAAGGGTGACAATGCAACATACAAAGATCGATACATTGATAGATAGTGGATCTCAATCTAACTTGATTTCAGAGGAAGTGGTTAAACAATTGGTATTAAGCACTAAGATGCATCATAAACCTTACTCACTTAAATGGATAAGAAACAATCATAAATTTCACATAACAAAGCAATGCACTTTAAAGTTTGCAATTTCATCAAAGTTTGTGGATGAGGTAACGTGTGATGTGGTGCCACTTAATGAATATGGAATGGTTTTAGGTAGTCCTTATTTGTATGATCGTAAAGAAATATTATATAGGGAACATAATCAATATCACTTAACTAAAGAAGGCAATGAATATGTTGTACATGCTCATCACTTAAAAGAAAATCAATCTCTTCAAACAATGGAACAATTAAGGAAGGCAACTTATGCAAGAAACACATCTATAATTGTGCCAAATCAAACAATTGATCTTAAGCATGAACATGATATGGTTGTAGAATGGAAGTTCAATCATACTTTGCTTTAATATAAGCTAATATCATGCAAGTACTACAAACATATTAGCTCATTTGCAATCATATTTATGATGTTATCACTGCTAATTTTTTCAACATGGATGGTAGTGGCTTCAATAAGATGTGAAAGAGTACAAGTGGCTAAAAATATGTTGTCATTTGTCATGATTGTTTTGCAATTGATCTTGATGAGACAGATGCACATGACATATTTTGAAGATAAAGAACAAGTGGGGTGGCCCATACCGCACTTGATGACTGGTTAATACCCTTTTGGAGGACCAAAAGGTCTTAGTGGGGAGGCGTGATCCAAATGGATCCAGGAAGGCCTAATTTTTTTTTTTCTCGGAATCAGATGAAACTAGAGCCATTGCGTCGGGCTTATCGCATCGATTCCGTCCATATATATTTATTTTGAAAACAGAGTCTGTATGTGAAAGTTATTCTATTCTGAAGTTTCGAATAAAGAGGTAAAAATTCAATTAGTCAAAGGTGACGTGGCACATTCTGGACATGACATGTGGCACAGTCTATAGAGGACACTTGGCACAACCTGAGCACAATATATGGTAGTTGACAGAGTTGAAAAGTGGCAGGAGGTGGCATCAACATGTGGCACAGGGTGACTGGAAATTTCATGCCAATGATAGAGTGACATGTGGCCCAATCGACATGTGGCATAGGGTGACTGGACATTTCATGCCAATGACAGAGTGACACGTGGCCCAATCCACGATGCCACATGCCACCCCAGGCCAAGCAAAAAATGGTTGCCTCTTTAATAATCGAACATGTGACCTCATAGCTACAAAGCTTTAAAAATCATACACTAGCCACTTTAGCCCACATGTCACTTGTGAATGCATATGGCACGACATTATTTATTTAAAATGCTTTGATTATTATAGGCCAACCATATCTAATGCCATTTTTGAAGTCCTATGCCATAAATTTCGACGCCATTAATAATTTGATATGGTTTATTATGATTTGAACGCATTATATGGTTTATTAAAACCATAAGTTAATATACTAATGACCATGATCCATGCATATGGTTCAATGAACCATTTAATAAGGGATTGACTATTTAAAAGGAAATGAATCCCAATGAATATTTGAACTATATTTTGGTTTAAATAATATCCTTTTGAAAAGGCCCATGTCACATATTTTGACCATATATTATGGTTTTTATGCCACATTGTTTATGTAATATATGATGTGTATTATACACATATAATATATCTTCCATGATATTAAAAGGGCGCACTCCAAGTCAAGCCAAAAATATTATATGTAGATTAAGTGGGTCGAAACCTTGGATATGGATTATTTTAAAACCATAATTCAATCTGTTGTTGCTATATTTTATGGAATTTGAAGCAGATTTTATGCCATAAAGAAGGTATTCGTTGGGATTTGATCCCATAACCTGTTCTATATATGTAAAAGAATTTACCAACCCTTCTACAGTGTACAATATGTAAAATTGGTAGAACAATTCAGTTTTATGCAGAGAAAGCCAACGAGATAGCTAAACTTTGGAGGCCATTTCCGGGAGCTACGCTCAACTTTTTTCAGTGTCGTTAGTTGTGTTGGATTCTTGAGGTCACGAAGAACACATACATACCAATTTATAATCATTTTGAGATACTTCTGATGTAATTTTGTAGAATTGAAGATAAATAAGAAAGCCTCCCCCACTGAGACAAAGGCCCGAAGACGTAGGAAAACTTGTACCGAACTCCGTTATAAAGCTTGTTGTTATGGTTTGTTGTTCCTTATGTTTACTTTATGATCTGCATTATTTATGATGGCTGCAACATTCTTTCATTAAATATTCTTCTTCTCTTCAATTTCTAAATGTAAATCAATTCATGCTTAAAACTTAACCAAGTCTTTAAAAGATCATTTCAGATCAATTGTGTAAGTTGTTTAAGAGTTATTTTATTCCATTGTAGAGCATTGTCAGATTGATAGGGAAAAACTTGGCAAGAGTATTATGTCGAAATTTCCGGTCAGTGCAATGTTAGCAGGATATATAGTTGCAACTCTTTAGAAGCCCATGGTTATGTAATAAAGCGTTTAAGAGCTTGACATCACAAGAATGGAAAACAACTACACACATGAAAAAAGCTTGGAAATGTAGGCTAAGAGTATAATCCGTAACTCTGTTATCAACTCTTCTCTTGTTCTTATCGTATCTATTATGTTCATTTTGCGTTACAAATTTATTGTTTGAAGCATTTGTTTAATGAACTATTTACTCATATTTCACATGCAACGTCAGTGAACAATTTTGTTAATAATCTAAGTCAAGGTGTATGTTTCAGATCACCGATTTTAGATCAAAGGTGTATTGTTTATTTGCAATTTAAATAAAAAAACCTTGGAGAGATATACAATGAGTTATTCTGGGCACAAAATAGAGCTTGTATGAGAAAGTTACAACTGAAATAGTTAGGGTAAAATTTCAACACCAGTTTACTTCCAGAGGGAACAACTCCTTGCTCAGAAGTCCATTTGAGGAACATGCAAAATTTATGGAAATATTGTGAACCATAGAATACAACCATGGAACCATATTTGGAATATAGGTATGTAAAAATGTGTAGGAAGAAAAAGAAGACACATGTAGCATATAGAGATAAAATGAGAAAAATAGTCTAAACTTCTCTGAACCATAACTTTCAACTCGGAGCTCAGATTTGAGAAAAAAATAGTCGCTAGAAAGGTATTGAAGAGGAGAGGACATATATCCACCTAGAATTTTGAATTAGGCATTAAAATTTCTCAGAAAGTAATAAAGAGAATTCAACGACTGTAAGTGAGTGGAAAATTACAACTTGTGAAGGTTGTAACGTTTTGCTGAGAACTCATAATGAGTCATGAGTACAACCATTGGAAAGATATTTCAGAGAGGAATGCATCTAAGGAATCATATTATAATTTTTTTCATTGTGTTATTCATTAATTGATGAGAAAAAAAACATGTATTCTAATTGATGAAATGTTTTATGTTATGCATGTTCTAACAATAATTATTACATGCACATTTCTTACAGAATTAGAGGTACATGAAAACAACTTTGGTTATTATATGAGGACTAGATTTATGGAATATTCTTAGGGATATTACAACCATGAGGGGGATATCATAGGTCTGCATGTCAACACGGGTAATGTTGAGACAAAGTCAAATGGAAGGAGAGTTAGGCATGAACCTGTAACTATGAGAAGTCTGCATAGAGAAGTGCAAAGTTATAAAGTATATAATGAAAGGATTATGAAGGCTCTGGAAGAGATACTTCAGAGCCTAAATATGTTGCATGCACAATTTAACAAGGAATCTGGCACCAAGAAGGAAACTAGTGCTAAACAAGTGACAACATCCAGATCCCAGAGCATGAGGGATGATCATGGGAATGATATGAATTCAATAAGCATGAGAATGTTCCATAATTCTCCAAATAAATCCACCAGAATAAATCATGCAAGTTCAGGGCTAGGGAGCAGTCCAAGTGTGTCTCCTGTTAGGAGGCAAAGGAGTAGGAACGAGGCAAACATCTTGCAAGGTGAACTCAAGAAAATAAATCCACCAAATTTCCATGGTGAGCATAGGAAAGGAGAAGAGGTCGAAACCTAACTGTTGGAAATGAATAAATATTTTCGCCTGCATGACTACCCGTCAAGGGTAGAAGCTAGAATTACAACCTACCACTTGCAAGGAAAAAAAACCATGTGGTGGGAAAAACTTAAGCAAGCCAAGCACCTTAATGAGAAGAGGATCTCATGGAGGAAGTTCAAAGCATATTTCCAAGAGAAATATTTTTTTGAGCAATACTATGAAAGAAAGATGAAAGAGTTCTTTGAAATCAAATTCGGAAGCACGACAATGGAAAAATATGAAAATAGGTTCTTTGAGTTGCTGGAATATGCTGAATTCATAAAGGATGAAATTGTCAAAATACAAAGGTTATTGAGTGGGTTACCATTCTTCTATAATTACAAGATACAATATGGTAACCCCAAAACCTTGGAGGAATCCATAAGGAGAGCAAAGAATCTTTATGAGAAAAGTAGAGGAAAGTCAATTTTCCAAAAAGATTGGAATGGAAAGATGAAAGGGAAAAGGGATCAAAGGAAGAAATGTTTTAAGCCACCCTTTTTCAAGAATAATTCATAAGAAAATCAACAAGGTTAGTMAACCCAAAATGAGCACAATATTGCATATTCATTTGGGAAAAGTCCAAGGAAACAACCTGTACAATGTTGGGGATGTGAGAGAAATAACTTGTATAGGGATTTCCCTAACAAAGGAGAAAGGATGAGGAATGTCCACAACATTCATGAGGATGAAATAGTTGAAGACATGAGAGGAAACATGCCAAGGATTTATGCAACTTTGGAAAATAATAAATCATAATATCAATCCCCCATGATTGAAGTGGAAGGTAAGATTGATAACCATCCCATAACAATTTTAATTGATTTTGGAGCTAACCATAGTTACATAAACTATAACATTGTTGAAATATTTCACTTGCAAAGGAGTAAGCATAAGAAATCTTGGTTATTTTAGCTATCCATAGGGGCTAAGAGAAATATCATTGATATATTTAAATATTTTATGATAGACATGAATGGAATCAACACAAAGGTAGATGTGAACATCATATCATTGGGTTCATACGATTGTCTAATTGGAATATTGGTTGGAAAAAAACTATGCTATCCTAGACTATTACAACAAGATAAACACATGTCTTGATGAATAAGGGAATCAAGGCAAGTTTCAAGTCATTCCAATAGTTGTAGTTGCTAGAGAGATTTCAACTATGCAGTTAAAAAAGAGATTCAGGAAGGGATGTTATATTTTTGTATCCCATACGAAATATGAAGACAAAGATAAAGTGAAAAATATTGAATACCATCTGGTATTGATGGATTTTGAAGATGTTTTTAGGGAGAACCCATGATTTCCACCAAAAAGAGACATTGATTTCTCTATTAATTTGGTTCCTGTAACTTCCCCATTGTTCAAGGCACCTTACAGAATGGGCATGCCAAAGTTGAAAGAGTTGCATATGCAACTTGAAGAGTTGTTAAAGAAGGGGTATATATGTCCAAGTGTGTCACTTTGGGGAGCCCCAATCCTTTTTGTGAAGAATAAAGATGGAACCTTAAGGTTGTGTATTGATTTCAGACAGCTAAATAAGGTCACCATAAAGAACAAATATCCTTTACCACTAGTTGATGATTTTTTTGATCAGTTGAAAGGTGAAAAAATATTTTCCAAGATTGACTTGAGATCAGGTTATCATCAAGTGAGGATTAAGGAAGAATATATTATCAAGATAACATTCAAGACAAGATACATGCATTATGAATTCATGATAGTTCCATTTGGGCTATCAAATGCCCCAATTGTTTTTATGTTCTTAATGAATGGAGTGTTCAGGAAATACCTGGACAAGTTTGTGATTGTGTTACTAGATCATATACTCATATACTCTAATTCAAAAAAAGAAAATGAGAACCATTTAAGAATGGTGTTGCAAGTTTTAAGAGAGCATGAATTGCATGCTAAGCTAAGTAAGTGCATATTTTATCAAAATAAGATTCACTACTTGGGGAATGCAATTTCAACATAAGGGATACTAGTTGATTATGAGAATATAGAAGCCATTAGAGGATGGACAACACCAAGAAAAGTCACAAAGTTCAGATCATTCATGGGTCTTACCATTTATTACCGAATATTCATAAAAGGATTCTCAAAGATTGCAAGCCCAATCACTTCTTTGCAAAAGAAGGGAGTGAAATTTAAATGGACTTTCAAGTGTGAGGAGAGATTTTAGCAGTTGAAAGACATATTGAAAAGTACACCAATATTGAAGATTGCATATATGAATGCGAGTTTTGTGGTGTACACCGATGCATGAAAAAAAAGGGATCAATGGAGTCCTCACACAAAGAGATCATGTGGTATGCTATGAGTCCAGAAAATTAAAAGAGCATGAGAGGAATTATGCCACCCATGATATATAGTTAGAAACAATTGTACATGCATTATAAATATGGAGAAATTAACTCAAGAGGAGGAAATTCGAACTAAGGACAGACCACTGTGGTTTGAAACATTTGTTTGGACAACCCACATTAAATTCCAGACAAACTAGATGGCTTGCATTTTTGAGTGAATATGACTTTGAAATTAAACATATCAAATGAAATGAAAATTCAGACCAATACTATTTCACAATAAAAGAGACATTACGACAAGGTAATTTTCAACATAAATTTAATTATTGTGAGCTGAAAGAAGATGGAATTCTCATGTATAAAGGCAAAGTATATGTGATGAATTCTAGTGAGTTGAAAAATGCAGTGCTAAAATAAATGCACAATATGCCATATGCTAGGCACCCAGGATATCAAAAGACAATTGTAGTTGTAAGGAGCCAATACTTTTGGCCCATAATGAAGAAAGAAGTGGCTAAATATATAACTAGATTTCGAGAATGCCATAAAGTGAATAAATAACGTAGGAATCTATCTGGGTTATTGCAACCATTGGCGATTCCAAAATGGAAGTGGGAAGTTGTCATAGTGTATTTTATTACAAAATTGCAAAGAATAGTGAAGCAACATGATTCCATCATGGTGGTGGTTGATAAATTAACTAAGGAAACACATTTTATTCCAATGAAGACTAGACACAAGGAAACACATATTGCGAAGATCTACATGAAAGAAGTTTTCAAGCTACATGGAGTGCCTGAGTAAATAGTTTTTGATAGAGATCCAAAGTTCACATCCAATTTTTTGAAAGGTTTGTTCAAAGGATTTTGGATGAATTTGAATCTCATTACAATGTACCAACCAGACTCATATGGGCAGACATAGAGAACTAATAGAATAATTGAGGACATGCTTAGAATGTATGTGATGGATCAACCATCAAAGTGGGAGGAATATATCCACTTAGTGGAAGTTGCTTACAATAATGGGTATCATGCCTCATTGAAAATGAGTCCATTTGAATCATTTTGTAGAAGGAAGTGCAACACACTGTTGAGGATTAAAATTGTCAGCGAATTTTTGCCCGCAAAGTGTTGCTAAAGCCTATTATTATAAAAAACTAAATAATACTAGTAGGTGGGCCCCCCTTGAACTATTGAAGATTAGATCTATTCACTTTTGGTGTTGTGATGATATGCAACATGAATTACATGGTTGATGAGATACTATTGTTATTCGTTATGATTTGAGCTTATGAGGTGTTGATTTCTGATGTTACTACAACCTATGCTATTTCGTTCTTATCACACCTACACAACAAGCATGTTAGTGAAATTGCATGAAGGACATTTTTGAGAAAATTAAAAAATACTATAACAAATGGGATCTAATTCATAAATTTTACTATACTACATGCAAACAATTGGAAGGAAATAAAAAAATTGCAAGGGGGAAGAGTTTAAAGCTATCCTATTCACTATACTACATGCATGAAAGAATTAACAATTATTGTTAAAGCCTAGCTAACAAGTAAATGGTTATGAAATTGTGAATGGGTTATGGTTAAAACACATATGATATGGAATGTTGGTGGCGCATTTGTAAAGGTGATAGTAATGTTGGTTATGCGAATGGTTGAATTATATGGGACTTGAATTATGTTATGGCATAAGTCGTGCTATTGGTTTTTAATGTAGTGGGGGTTTCGATACATGGTTTGATTAATGGTTAATGTGTTGACATGTACTGATGAATTAATGCAATGTGAGTGGAGGGGACGTGCATTTACTGCACGTCACCTTTACTCCTCCTGTTAGGCACCACCCTAGTCAGGCTATTGTTCAATCTTGCTGCTGTGGTTATGCTCTGAATTTTTAGCAAGGAAGAACTACTCAACCAACTCTCGTTTTAAGGAATTCGATTATAGGTATGTTCTTTTTTTGGCCATTCGTGAATCTTCTCTGGTTATGAAATGATATTGGCTCAGGTGTATTGGTTTGTGCTTTCCTAAGTGTTGCAACTGTGCAGAATTGTGTTCTTGATTTGTGGTTCTTCCTATAATAATATTAAATTCGTATAAGTTATGGATCACCCTGGGTGGTAGCTCTCTGTTATTCTTATTGGTTTAAGTGGAGGGTTTTTATTTGGTCTTGAGTGGAAAGCTATCTTCACACATTGTTACTAAATCTAGTCTTTGGATTTTTGGGTTTGTAACAACCCTAGTTGAATATATGCTTAGGGATTATTAAGTAAAATTAATTAGATAATTAATTGTCATAATATGGTTTTAATTAAACAATGATAGCATTAATAATATTAATTAAATATTAATTTATTAATTAATTGTTCATAACTTTTGATTAATTAATTAATTAATTAATTGATTACATATCACA
>SNQJ01S0109744.1:23434-52582 GCA_010110895.2 Picea sitchensis
CCTTATTGAACCAAAATTCCTTTTGTTCTTGAAGTTCTTGAATCTTGCTGTGAAGGCTTGATCATCGTACTTCTTTTGGGGTTTCTCTTTTGCATTGATCCTTGATTCTTCTTGAGCACAACAAGTCCAAATTTCTTCAATTGTCGGATACTCCTTTCTTGTGTTCATGCTTGTGGCAAATGCATCCCACGTCTTGGGAAGACCATTGAGTGCTATGTTTACCAATTCTTTCTCTAAGATGATCTCTTCAATAGATTGTAGTTGATCTCTTAACTGAGAAATTCTCACAAAGTATGATGTTATGCTGTCATCATCATTCATCTTCATGTCACGAAGCTCATTCTTTAGACTAATTACCCCTCCAATGTTTCTGACTAAGAAGAGGTTTGTTAGGGAATCGTACATATTCTTCGATGAGTCAAGATGAGAGATGTAGGGTATCAAGTGGTATTTTATGGAATCCACTATGATACTCATGGAATTGATGCCACTATCTTTGAACTTCTCCATAGTTGCAACGTTCTGCAGTTCCTTCTCTTTTCCTTCTTCAAACTTTGGCTTCACGATCTTTCCTTTCACGATATCCAACACTTTATTCTTGGCAAGGATGAGATCAATCCCTGTCTTCCATGATTTGAATTTAGAGGCTCCATCTAACTTGTTCTCTAACTTCATAGAATAAGTCATGGCTGCTTTGACTTGGTCAAACCCTAAATTTGACCAAAAGCTCAAACTTCACGTCTTGGATTTCTGAGAATACCAGGAGATGTGCTAGGCTAGGGCACACTGATCTATCTGGAGATTAGGTCAATCCCTTCACTTAAGGTGCCTCAACAAGAGGATTAGGGTTTCTGCAACTACTCCTACTAGTAACCCTAGCGACAATGTCTTGGAAGTTGCTTCTGCTAATAACCCTAGTGGCAGTTCCTCAACGAGCTCAATATCCTAGCGGCTATGTTTCCTTCCAGTATTTATACTGAATGAAGGGGGTGTGGGCCCATAACCTATTATAATATGAAATATGTGTGCTCGTTTTACCATTGACAATACCCTTTTCACCCAACCATAGGTCGAAGCCACCCTTTGAGCACCTTAACCTTGACAGAGAATCACTCTGGAAGCAAACCCTAGGCTAGATAGCCAAAAAAAAGGGTAGCTAGATAGCCAAAAAAAGGGTAGCGCACCTTTCCCCAAGGATAGCACATCACAAAGAGCTGATCAGATAGTCCAAACCCTAGCCAAGAGATAGTCCAAGCCAAAACATAATTGCTAGCTGCAGCAGCTGCACCAATAGCTTTCCTCCAAACCTGCGCACAAGACTACAACTGCACTGTGCAGAACTGGCTCTCTGCAACTGCTGAGATGTGTCAAATGAGAGACTGGTGCCTTGTATTTATAGTCGTTCTCGCAGACTTACTGGGGCCGACTTCTCCTTTTGGGTACCTATCTTTTCAATATATTATTATTATTTCTGGTTGAATTCTTCTCTTGGAGGCTAATAACCTAATATAAATTATCCTCTTGAGCCGACAAGTCTTCTAGGGTTATTAGCCAACTCATTAGGGTTTCTTCTTGCTTTCTAGAGTATTCTTGTTAGGTTTACACGTGGAGGTAAATACCTCCCGGAGCTACCATAATATCAACACATGGGTGGTTGTGACATTGTCCTAGGTGATTAATGGTTACGCACTCTCGGTACCATCATCATGGAATTTAAGGAATTAACCATGCAATTCCAACAATATAAGTTCCAAGGAATCACAACAAGATCCCTTGATATCATTAGTTCCCGTCGAATGGAAAATGTCCTAAAAAATGATCATTCATGCATTATTTCCCAACTCCATGCCATTCAAGAAGTTGAGACACTCTCTATGCATCCTGACATCCAATCTATCCTCTCAAAACACCATACTATTTTTTCCAATCCCCATGGACTTTCTCCTTCCCATGGTGTTTTTGATCATTCCATTCCTCTAGTTCTAGGTAGTCTTCCTCCAAATGTTCATCCTTATCATCATCCCTTTGCCTAGAAGAATTAAATTGAGAAAATTATTCAAGGATGTCTCAATGTAGGTGTCATTCGTCCTAGCACCAACCCCTATTCTTCTGTTGTGGTCATGGTCCTCAAGAAAGAAGGCATGTGGCACATGTGTCGAGACTTTCATTCCCTCAACCAACTCACCATCAAAGACAAGTTTCCCATTCCTGTCATTGATGATTTATTGGATGAATTGAGTGGTGCTTAAGACTTTACTAAACTTGATCTTTGTTCAAGATACCACCAGATACGTATGAAAGAGGCAGACAATCCCAAGATTACATTTCGAACTCATGAGGGTCACTATGAGTTCTTGGTCATTCCCTTTGGCCTCTGTAATGCCCCCTCCACTTTCCAAAGTTTCATGAATCACGTCTTTCGTTCTTTTCTCTATCATTTTGTCTTAGTTTTCTTTGATGATATTCTCATCTATAGTAAAACATGGACAACCCATTATTCCCATGTGGATAAAGTTCTCCATCTACTTTCTCAAAACAAAATTTTCCTCAAACAATATAAATGTGCCTTTGGTGCCTCAGAAGTGGAGTACTTGGGTCATATTGTTGGAAAGGACTATGTAAGGGTGGATTCTAAGAAAATTGAAGCTATGCAAGATTGGCCTCGCCCCAAAATTCTCAAGAGCTTGCATGGTTTTCTGGGTTTAACGAGATATTATTGCAAGTTTGTTCATAATTATGGAAAAATTACAACACCTCACTACTCTGTTTAAAAATAATGCTTTCAATTGGACTCCAACAGTTGATCAATCCTTCCATGCCTTGAAAGAGGATATGTGCACAACTCTTATCCCAACACTTCATGACTTCAAGAAGACTTTTGTCATGGAATGTGATTTTGATGCTCTTCCTAGGAAGTATGAAGATGAAGGGTCCCTCTTTTCACTCTCATGCCTTGTACCATATTGGCTCCAAGTTGTTCGCCAGGAATGGATGCAAGACCCAAAAATTTCTTGCTTGATCCAACAATTGCAAGGAAATTCTCTAGTTTCTCTAGGGTACTCTTGGCATAATGACGAGATTCTCTACAAAGGCCATTTATATTTAAGCAAATAGTTGCAACTTAAATCTACGGTGCTTTTGGATCTTCATTCTTCCCCCACAACAGAGCATTCAGGGTTTACCAAAACCTATGAAAGGGCCAAATTTTATTTTTTATAGGATGGTATGTAATAGGACGTCCAAACCTTTATGGTTGAATGTGATTTTTGTCAATGCAACACGGGAGAAATAGTCAAGGCCCCAGGCACACTACAACTGCTCACGTTTCCACCGGCTATTTGGCATGATATTTATATGGATTTCATTGTTGGCTTACCTAAATTGGGAAATAAGTCGGTCATCATGGTGGTAGTTCATCGTCTTTCCAAATATTCTCATTTCTTTTCTCTTCAACAACCATTCACTGCATGCATAGTGGCTCAAATTTGTATGGATAATATCTTCAAGCTTCATGGAATGCCTCATTCTATTTTCTCTGGCAAAGATCCCACTTTCACCAACAATTTTTTGAAAGAATTGTTTAGGCTTTGGGGAACCAAATTACATCTCGACACCACCTATCATCCCCAGACTAATGACCAAACTGAAGTTGTCAACAAGTGTTTGGAAACATATTTGAGGTGTTTTTCATTTGGCATAAAAAATAAGTGGGATCAATGGTTACCCATATTTGAATGGTGGTACAACACATCTTACCATACAACTACTCACATGACTCATTTTGAAGCAATATATAAAAAAAAGGCACATGTCGGTTCTCTCATACATGTCAGGTGTCTTGAAGATTCAAGAGGTTGAAAAAAATCTTATATTTTGTGAGGCCATTCTCTATACCCTTAAAGAAAATTTGTCCATGGCTCAGAATCACACGAAGAAAATAAAATCAAGGTTATTCTGAATGACTATTTGCTGAAGGGGACTAGGTGTTTCTTCATCTGCAACCTTATAAGAAGACTTCACTCAAAGTTGACCACTGTTAGAAAATTTCTCCCAAATTTTATGGTCCTTATACAATTCTCAAGTGAGTGGGGTAGGTGGCCTACCAATTATATTTTCCCAACCATTCTAAGCTCCATCTTGTTTTTCATGTCTCATGCTTAAAGATAGTGATTGGAATTAAGTGCCATAGTCAAACCAGTCTCCCTGAGTTAGATGAAGAAGGTTCCATTTGGTTGCAGTCACAAGCAGTCTTGGACCAGTGTGAGCATCATCTCTGTCAGCACACCATCAAGTAAGTGTTAGTGTAGTAGAAAGATACAACTCTAGAAGATGCCACTCTGGAGTCAACCACCATTCTACAACAATTTCCTCATCTCAAGCCTTGAGGAAAAGGATATTATTCAAGGGGGAGGGAATGTTAGGGACCTAACATCCCTAAAACCTCGCGTAGATAGAATAATATATTTCCATGTAATAAAGACAAAAATTAGTTCATAAGGCCTATTTAATAAATGTGAACAAGTCAATGTAAGAAGACCTAATAGAAGCTTCCACTTCTAGAAGGATCTTCATCTAGAATGATCTTTAGAATATAGAATTAGTATAAATAAGAGTAGGAGGCATGATAAGTCTTTGTATTGAGAATTATTGTAATATATCTCTACTATGTTGGAGGTTTCCCCCTCGAAGAGGCAAGTGAATATTGCTTTCTATGAATAAAGGTATCATTTTTGGTGTTGCTCTTCTCAATATTTTTTTGTTCCATTGATATATGTTGAATATTCATGTTTCTGCATATTATATTACATCCAATACCTTACAATGAGAGAGATAACCCATACATGGTTATATGGAGAATAAGAAACAAGAGCTTCTTAGTAAATACATGAGTGAGGATCTCATGGAGGAGCATTTTGAGGCTAAGGAAATGCTTAATATTCAGTGATAAGGTATGTTGGTGAAGCTTATGGATCATAATTTTTTTTCAAATGTGCTTCTTAAATTCTATTAAATATAAAATATGGGCCTTAGGTCATTTTTGAAGTTGACAGAGTATTATAATTAAAACATCCACCAAGGTTCCTTTATTGTTGACCAAGTAAAAGGGGCACTGGGAAGCTCAAATTGGAGAGCTTAGCGGTCCTAATTATGCCAAACTAGGGGCCAAGATGATGGGCTTGGAATGGAATGAAGTTGATGTGACTAGTTCCACCAGAAAGTGCCCTAGTTACAGAAACTTGGGGATTGCAAAATTCCTCCCCATCGTCAAAGAGATATTTGATAAGCCCCCACAAAGCGAAGAACTAGAGGAGGTCTAGGTATGAGTTAATTTACAAGCAAATTGACACTGGTTATTATGGTTACATGAATGACGATGATGGTATCTTGGAGAAAGTCAAGTGGCCTACAAAGGAGGGGATGCAAGCCAGAGAATTGAGGGAGTGGCAGAGGATAGACTCTGTGTGCTAAATTATGAGAGGAACCAAAGAGTGACCTTTGTTTTTACCTCTGCATTAAAAAAAAACCTCCACGAGATTTAATTATGAAGGTTTGCATTTGTAGTTTGTAAATTAAATTGTTTTTCTTCTGGCCTCCCACTCACGCACAAAGTTGTATGTGCCAACCTGATGTTGTTTGTCTTGCTCCTATGCTCGTTTTCATCGTATCTTATCTACATACAATTATTTTAGGCCCATATATAGATAAAAAAAATTGAAATTACAAAACATGCACATATATAACCATTTTGTATTTATCAAAAAATAAAATTAATTTATGTTTGCAAAAAAAACATGGTAAAGTAACTAGTTGTTGGCAGCCATATTAATCTCTATATTTACTAGCTGCCTACACAGGGTTTTTAATTTCTCATTATTCGTCGCAACTTTTCTCATTAAACGATACCATTATCCTTCGCTTTTTGCATACCTTCTTTTCGATTCCGTTTTCATAACTGCAAGTATGAAAACGAAACAATTGGAATTCATGTTTGATTTCATCAAAGGGTTGATTTTGATATGGTTGATTGTCGATTTGTTTCATTTAGTTATGAGCATGGTTGTCTCATGGTATAATTCCTCGGCCTCAAACACACCATTGGTTACATATGTATCAAAACACCACCCATTTAGCGTTTGACTATTGTTAATATGGTTTTGATTTATAAAATCTTTGATGCAATGGTTTATTCGACATATTGATTTTTTTGGTCGAATCGTGGATATGCAATTGTTCATTTGACATTTTGATCGACTTTTTGGATATGCATATAATGGTTTTTTAACTGTTATGATTTGTATGTACCATTACACCAAGGTGTCGTCCCAAGTACAGCCTGATATGATGTTCTTGCATGGCCTCGATCTATACCACTATCCTCGCATGCATCGCAATAACGCTCCTTCATAGCATTTCGAGCTTCCTTTGCATTGTATTGGGAAGATCGGGGCAAATGGCTCTATTTCTAATCTTTCAAACCCTATCGCCGAATATCCTATCGATTTTGTGCTATTAGCCATGGCTCCCATAGTGAGAATAGAACCCAACGGTGTCCAGACTTTGCTATTGTTTGATAATGCCTGAGAAGACTTAGAGAGGAATGGTTGGTGGGTCTTTCTTGAGAAGTTGGAGGGTTTTAATTTGTCATTTGCCCAACAATTCGTGATAACGTTCGATGGTTTCATAGCTAAAATTGGAGACGTCCAACTTGAGTAAAATGAAGATTTCATTAGCTCAGCCACTGGTCTGCCAGTCGTGGGACAAAAATGGTTTAAAAACTCAAAGTTTGAGGAGGTTCCCTGGTCACTGTTGTTTACCTCAAGGAAGATTACCAGCTGCGACAAAGGTACACCCGTTACAGCTCTAAAAACTAGATGGCACGGCCTATTAGCTATTGTCAAGCAGTTCGTTACCCGTGAGGGTAGATATGGTTTGGTTTTCTTATATCACTTGCGGTTGCTCATGAGTTTTATCGATTTTCCTCTAAACATGCCCTATTTTCTCCTTCAAAGTTTATACAAAATGGCAAAGTGTTTTAAAAGGGAGAAAGTTGACTCCATCCTGTTCCACCATTGTTTGATTAAAATTATTATGGTTCATCAGTTGAAGTTAAATGGCGATTGTTGGGATGCTTTCCTGTTAAGGAATGGTTTTGCTAGTACTGAAATAGGACAAGTTGACAAGTCTGTCGTTACAGAAACCCTCGTCGAGCCCGTCATTCCCCCTCCTTTGATCTTGCCCTCTGTGGAACCCTCGACCTACCCGTACACTACCCAACCCGACGCTCTACCTGATTCGTATCCAAAATATGGTGGTAAGCCTGTTAAAAAATCTGCAAAGAAAAAGTGTAAGGGTAACAATGATATCAATTACAAGGGTAAAAGGGCCATGCATTGGGTTTCACGGTGTGCCCGAAATAAACCTAAGGAAAATGCAGACCAAAACCCAATTGAGCTAATTGAGGATTCTGATTCAGAAATTGAATGGTTTCTAACTGAAGAATATCCATATCCGTATGGACTTTGCTCAGTTAAACCCTATGATTATGTGGCAAACCTCCCACCATGTCTTAAAGACAACCTCAACTTCCCTGGAATCAAACTCGACAGAGAACCTACAAGACAAATAAAAAATTTCCCACCTGCTGATACACATTCTATCTGGCCGCAATGCAATGAGTGTCAGTCATGGCTCGATCGGTATTACAGAGATGTGCCTTTGCTTCAATCTCGGATCAAGTCCTTGGAGGACCAGGTGAATGTGCTAACAAAAGAAAACGACAGGTTGCAAAACGTAGCTCAAGCCAATGATAAAATACAAAAAACCACAGGCTCTGTTGTTTTTAAGAACGTGGAAGCGACGATTGCCATTGTGAATTCCAAAATTGCTTGATTAAAACGAATCCCTGAATCTGAGGTATGGTGTTTTAAAAATAATTTTAGGATGATTTTGTCTTTTATTTTAATTATAATACATGATTTGTTTGATCAAACTGCATCTCGTCTATTTTGATTGATTTAATAAAGCACGATTCTAGTTATAATTATAACTAGCTACAGAATCGTGAGATTCTGTAGCTAGTTACTAAAATTCGAATTCTTTGTTTTTACAACTAAAATGCAATCTGAAATCGTGTATTCTTGTGCATTTACATGTACATACGATTTCTAAAGAAGATTTGAATTGCTGGTGGCATCTTTCAACATTCTATTTCTTTATATGGTTGTAGAATAGGCTGTTACTTGTGATAACAATGAGAATCTGGGAGGTTGTATCCCCCACAATTTTTGGAACAAATTTGATGATTTCCACAGGAAATGTTTTGATCCTGTGGCCTTTATAAATGTATTGTTTTGTAAACTAAGGACCATCGTTGCCTGGGAGAAGAAACTATGGATTTATGATTGACAGACTTGAATGAAAGTTGATGTTGGTACAACTTTAGCTTTGATATATCATATTTTTGTTCAAGTTGTGCTCATTTTGATTTGTAATCAAATTATGAATACTTTAGATATCATGTTTATTACAAATTGATGTGATCGGATTTATATGATGCCCATGTTTTATGTCTCTCATATTATGTACAACAATTATCATGTTCCAATTTAATGATCAGAAGGTTAATCTTCTTTATTAAATGAGCAGTTGTATACAAATGTTTACAACGAGATTTATCTTAATGTGATCATTTGTTAAATTATAAAATTGTTGTTGCTACATCCCTTACATGTTCTGTCATTAGCATTCAATTGTTACTGCTTCGCGTTTACGAAAGGCATTGATAAGATCTGGTGTGGGTTGGCTTCATCAAAAAGCAAAATTAGATGCTATGCACAGGACGAATAGGAGATAAGACTTCAAGTCAGTTTGCTAGTTTCATTTTATTAGTTTAATTAATATAAGAATTTCCTATAGTCTAAATACTTTGTATCGATTGTTATTTTTATTTCTCAACTAGATAGCTGCCATTTCATTTCTTGTTTATAAAAGTTATAAAAAATCAAAAACACTGAATGATAGTTTCTCTGTCATAAATCAATTCATATATGATTTCGCGGATTTCGATCAAAATTTGCATTTTGTGAATACTGTACATATATTAGAAATTTAATCATATCAATACACTGTATATTTAATAAGTAGAACTACTATTCTATAAATATTAGTTAGTAAACTGTGAATATATTTTAGATTTGCATATAGTTTTCAACAGTTGTTTGTCATTTAGTTAGTTTCTTTGGTTTTGTTTTTTCACTTTATTAGGACTTAGATCGGCTAACGGAGCTGCTAAACCCGTTAGAGTGGATTAATCCAAACGGATTGGGTTAAATAGACAACCCCGAACCGGATTCACTCCTCCAGTTGACGAGCGGTCAATTTCGCCCGTCAACAAATGGCGCTAGAAGGAGGGCCTAAAAATTATTAATGGCACGAGGTGGTCGTAAGCCTCCACCACCTACCTACTCACCTATAGTGACTAGAATTCATTCAAACGACAACATTTTCCCTCAAACAACAACCACATCAAACGACGATCTACGGATCACAGTTGAACCAGTAACTCCAAATCCTACAGGTGATGACGTACAAGAGATTGTCTGCCAATATCTCATAAGATCACACAGTGCCTTCGCCCATTTAAGACAACCAAACTGACCTTTGGACCAACCATCAGAATTCTCTGATATCAGAGAACAACTTGGAGGCACTAACCTCACTCTTAACCCTACAAATCCAATCCTCACTCATGCAGCAGGAGGATCTGGTATACCACCCTCACCACCTCCTTCATCTCCTTCTTCTTCTAGAGAAGAGTCCTCAGACAAAGGTATTTCCTCATCCCAGCCTTCAACACCGCCCACACCTATGGCCAACCAGAACAATCCCGCCAGACCTTAGCTCGACCAAGACGCAGTGGCCATACCTGGGCCTCAACATCCCTTACCCAAACACCCGGAGGAGTGGCTCCCTAAATTTGACCCAGACTCTAAACAGATCGCCGAAGATCACAACAAAAATTTTATGTTAGCCATTAGACTCTGTAGTGTCGAGCACGAAGACGTAGTCTGTAGATTGTTTCCCTACACCTTTGAGGGAAATGCCTCTACCTGGTACTTTGCCCAATAGCCCCATACCATCGTGTCATGGGAGAAGTTTGAATCCTGCTTTCTTGAGAAGTTTGGAGACGACAAGTCCCCATAAGTTATAGTCATGGAGCTTTCTAGTTTAAAAATGAACCCCAAAGAGAAAATCAAAGACTTTAATCAAAGATTCTTGACACTAAATAACCGAATCCCTACGGATTTGATGCCTACCGAGAATCTTATCATAGCATATTATACGAAAGCCTTACATCAAAGCATAACCATCTGGGTAAAGAGATCTAAGAAATACATGTTGTTAGAAGCCTTCGAAGAAGCTAGTCAGATCGAGAAAGACATCCTCAGCTTAAAAGACACTACTAGCAACGAAATAGAGACTAGTTCATCTTTCAAAAAGAAAATCGAAATCCTCCCTAGACCTACCCAAAACAAAGCACTACCTGAAAGCTCAGATCTAGAAAACTTACAAAAAGTCGTTCAAAAAATGTCCAATCAAGTTATAGATTTGAAAAGGACGGTTGAAGAAACTTCTTCGAGAAAAGGGCCTTACAAACCCCCATTTAGGAATCCTTTTCCCACTAACCAACCTAATTCAAATACTGAAGGCCTAAACCTAGAAAGCGTGCAGTTCACTATTCAAACGATTCTAGAAGCACAGGATAACTTGATGCCTCCTGAGATCCCTGAGGAAGTAGTTGAACAAGAGACAGTTGAAGAAGATGAATCCTCTCCGAACATTTTTGGACATTTCTCGTATAGCATTTTTCAAGCTAATTTTGAGACAATACATCCTTACAATACTAGGAGTAAGACAACAAACAAGCCTTCTTCTGAAAACACTACGAATTTGCCCCCAAAACAGTCTAAACCAACTGAGACTAAACAGAATTATGTAAACCCAAGCTTAGATTATGATTTGGTTGAAGATCTAAAAAAGTTAAGGGCTAACATTTATGCTTATGAATTATTAAAATTCCTGTTTCTGCTACAAAAAATGCTACAGAATATTGCAGAGAACAACAAAAATGGAAATCCAAGCAGTAACAAAGGTTTTCAGAACAACCCCAAAGTTCCTCAGAAGGCCTCCGCCAAGACCACTTCTGATTCTCATGAGAAAAGAGACCTTCCTGTAAATAATGTAACAAATGTAGATAAATTAGTTTTAGAGGCTGCGAGTAAAAAGAAACAGGCTTCCACCATTAGTACTCGCAGAAATGTTCCTCCATTTTTGTTAACTTTTGAAATTTTCAATAGGAACGTGCACAACTGTATGGTAGATTCAGGAGTGTCATCCAACGTAATGCCATGGTATGTGTGTCAAAAGATTAATGCTGAAGTTCAACCATCCACCTTGAAGATCATCCAGCTTGATCGAACTAGTGTTAAAGTTATAGGCGAATTAAGAAATGTTCTTATAAGATTGTCGTCTAACCCTAAAGTTCATCAACTGATTGATAATATTGTTGTAGATATTCCAGAAGTTTATGGTTTATTTTTAAGCAGAGACTGGTCAGAACAGCTACACGGCTATTTCATGACAGATTGGTCTCACTTGTGCCCGACAATGGAAAGCCCAACATAATCAAGGTAAATCATGAACGTTACCTAAAGTTCACATTGACAGATTTAAATGATCCCAATGAGCCATTTACACCTTCTGCCGATTCACTTGAAATACAAGGGATGGATACTTTTTTCGGCAATTTCATGGCCGAAACTTCCGCTATCACTAACCCGGAACAACAGTCTGAAATTCTGACATATATGCAGCCAACAGCTTCTACCCAATGGTCACATGCACCCGACAAAAATCAAATATGGTCTCTTTACTTTGACGGGTCAAAATCCAAGGAAGGAGTTGGTGCGGGCTGCATGATTATTGATCCAACAGGTAATAAAACCTTGATTGCATGCAGGTTAGAGTTTGAATGTACAAACAACACAACAGAATATGAGGCTTTATTGCAAGGCCTCAAGAAAGCATTAGACATGAACGTTCAAAATTTGACTGTCTTTGGCGATTCGGAAATTGTGGTTAGACAAGTAAAAAATTCTATCCACTATTTATCTCCACACCTTAAAAGCTACCAATCTGACGTATGGAATTTGATGAACAATTTTTCTGCATTTAACATAAATTCTATTCCTAGATTGAATAATTCGGAAGTTGACTTGTTAGCTAATGTAGCTTCGAAACTCTTTCCTGCAGAAGGCTTGTCCCCGAATGCATTCTCCATCGAACTGTTGTTCGGACCATCCATCCCCGACAACATCACGAATTGGAGAGTCTTCGACGACGATCAACAGATTATAAGTTTCCTGCATATGGAAGAAACTTTCCAGGGCGCAGTGATCGATGAAGGTACTCATGAAAAAAATCTTCATAACTTCACAGTAATACCAGATCCTAGATCTCCTGAATCTTCATCAGACATGGTAAATTCTATCCCTAAATCTGTAGTTAGATTGGAAAAAAATTATGATCTTCAGGACAAGTTCAAAAAATCAGTGAACTGTAAAACAAATAGTTCCTCTTTGACGCATGAAAAAGTAAACTTGGGAACTAAAGACAATCCATAGTGCATTAATTTAGGGGTGGGATGTTCTGAACAAGAAAAAGCAGCGTATATTAAATTGTTTAAGGAATTCAAAGATGTTTTTTCTTGGACGTACGACGACCTAAAAACCTTTGATCCTAACATCATACAACACGTTATTCCTATGAAACCTCAAACCTTACCTTTTCAACAAAAGTTAAGGAAAATGCATCCAAAACTCGAACCAACTGTCAAGAAGGAATTAAATAAGCTCCTGAACGCTAAGATAATCTTCCCAGTTAGGCACACACAATGGGTCTTTAATCTTGTCCCTGTCCAGAAGAAGAGTGGTGAAATCCAACTATGTGTTGATTTCTGAAATCTTAATCGAGCATGTGATAAAGACAACTACCATGTCCCACCCATGGAACAGATCCTTCAACAGGTATCTAGTTCTGAAAGATTATCCTTATTGGATGGTTTTTCAGGGTATAACCAAGTCCTGATGTCCTCTCCAGACCAACTTAAAACTACCTTCCGCACTCCATGGGGCACCTACGCTTATAGGAAAATGCCCTTTGGACTCATAAATGTCGGTGCCACTTTCCAGAGAGTGATGGACATCACTTTCCAAGGCTTAATCAACCAATCTGTTGTAGTTTACCTGGATGACGTTACTGTCTTCTCGAAAAACAAAGCTGATCATCTAGCTCATTTAAAATCCGTTCTACAGCGATGTCGTAAGTACGACATTTCTTTGAATCCTAAAAAATCTATCTTCGCAGTAGAACAAGGTAATATCTTAGGATTTATTGTATCAAGCGAAGGGATGATTATCAACCCTGAAATAACTCAATTCATTTTGAAACTTCCCCCTCCCTCGTCAAAAAAGTTTATGCAATCTTTCTTAGGTTAGATAAACTTTGTCAGGAGATTCATCCCCAGTTTTTCAGAAATGGTAAGACCATTACAAAACCTAATAAAAAAGGACATACAATACCATTGGGGACCTTTAGAAAACCAAGCTTTTAATTCAATAAAAAAGGCCATAATAGACGCTCCTTCTATGATGAGCCCAGACTTTTCGCAAGATTTCACTCTCTACACATTCGCTTCTGACCGCTCTTATGACGTTGTCCTAACTCAAAAGAACACTGGAAACAATGAAGTCCCAATTGCCTTTATGAGCTCAGCCTTCAAAGGCGTATAAATTAATTACCCAGCAGTAGATCAGCAAGCCTATGCTGTTTTTAAAGAAGTAAAGAACTTCTGGTCTTATCTTTTGAAATCTAGGACAAAAATCATTGTCCCTTACCCGACCGTTAGAAATCTGTTAGTACAGAAAGAACTAGGCGAAAAGAGGGCAAACTGGGTCACATCCTTGCAAGAGTATGACATAGAAATCACCCCAGCACAAATAGTGAGAGGTCAAGGGTTATGCAAGTTAGTCGCTGACTCAACTACAGGACAACAAGAGGAAAATGATGTGTCGAATCCAGGACAACACTATCAAAATTTAATTTGTTGTACACAAAATACTGTTAGTCCCTGGTATAATGATATAAAATTTTGTCTTGAACATGGGTCAGCTCCCCGTCACTTGGATCCCACTAAAAGAAGAGCGCTAAGATTAAAATATGCTTCCTTTCAGTTGATTAATGGTATTATGTTTCGTCAAAATTTTGATGGAGTACTAATGCGCTGTCTTGAGAAAGACGAAGCAGAAAAGGTCTTATTAGAATTGCACGCAGGAGAAGCTGGTGGGCATTTTGGTGGAGATACCACTGCCCATAAAGTATTAAGAGAAGGTTACTACTGGCCCACACTTTTTAAAGATGCTCATGCTTTGTGTCACAAATGTGTTATTTGTCAAAAAGCGTCTGGACGGATACATAAACCAGCCTTCCCTCTGCAGCATGTTTCAACAGACTCCCCTTTTCAGCAGTGGGGTCTTGATATTATAGGTCCGATCAATCTGACATCCTCACAACAACATAAGTTTATCATAACAACCACAGATTACTTCACCAGGTGGTCCGAAGCTGCCCCATTGAAAGCTGTAAATACCAGCCAGGTAATAACCTTTTTGAATTCAAATATTATTACTCGTTTTGGTATCACTGACTGCCTGGTATTTGATAACGCTTCCTATTTTGCGTCTCTTGAGATGAGTAATTTCACTCTAGAAAAAGGAATTAAACTAAAATACTCCGCCAGCTACTACCCTCTAGGTAATGAATTGGCAGAATCAACTAATAAAAATTTGATTAAAATTATCAAGAGAACGGTATCTGAAAACCATAAAAATTAGCATAATGCACTGTTAAACACAATCTGGGCTGATAGAGTGACTTTGAAAACTGTTGTGGGTAACTCACCCTTCTTTCTCATTTACGGCAGAGAGGCAATTCCGCCACCACATATTCTTCTTCCCTCTCTGCAGTTATCGCAGAAAATACAAGAAGAAGACTGCCCCCCTTTGGAGAATCGAATTAACGTGTTGTTAAAATTAGAAGAAGTGAGGGCTCAAGCAAAACGGAAATTGGATCAACATCAAATCGTTGTTAAAATCTAGTTTGATGCCAATTCTGCCTCCGACAGAAATTTTGAGGTGGGTGACCTTGTCCTAAAATGGGACAAACCGCATGAGGGAAAAGGAGAGCATACGAAGTTTCAGAACTTATGGCTAGGACCGTTTTTGATTGCTAATAAATTGGGTCCCAGCTCCTTCCGATTACAGAGTCTAGAGGGGAAGCCAGACACCTATCCGGTGAATGGCCAAGCTCTAAAAAGGTATTTCACTTGATGACAATCCCATGTACACAGTGTAAATATTTTTCTTTTGTTTACTTTTCATTTTTCTTTGTTGTTTTGGCTTTGATTCTTCCCTTATGCTTACCAGTTTTTTTGAAACATACATACCTGTATCATGAACTGTTTCAGACAAAGAGAACAGGAAAATTTCTCCTCTGAAATGGCTACTGAAGATTGTTAAAACATCAATTATGATACTTTTTTGAAGTTTACGGCCATGTTAAAGAAAGCTTGTTGTTTGAAAAGCGTTCTTTGATTTCAATCTGTAACTGAAGCTTTTCATGATCATCCAAAAAAAAAATTCTTCTTACGCTGTCCCTGTTCCTTAAGAGAACAACTCAGAAGATGTCTCCCTGCCTTCGAAGGTCGGTTTATAACAAACTGTCTCTAGATCTTAATGAAGGACAATTAAAAAATTCTCTCAAGGTCTATAATTTATTAAAATATGTCCAAATTATCAGGATTTTCAGCGTCACCCCGCTTGATTAAATATCTTTAAAATTAAATAAATCTTCATAGAGGTGTGGGAAATGCTTGTAAACCCGCTGGGATGCTGAACAAGTCTGCTGACAGCAGGTAAATGCATGCATGACGCCAAGATAACTTCGTCGGGGTACTGAACAGGCCCGCTGGCAGCGAAGCAATGTCGGGTATATGAAAATTCTCAGATATGTAACCTTTTGACCATAAATGTCCTTCATTCTGATCTAAAACTTCTTGGCAGGATACAGATATCGGAGTGGGTTAAATGGTATCCCTGTCAAGGCTATGGATGCCTGCTGGCAGAAACGGCTCTGTCAACAGTATTGAAGATTTAACCTTAACATCGTGACTCTCTTTTGTTGAGATTGTCATCAGTTTTCGTCTTTTAAAATAACAAGCAATCTGAAACTGGAATTTTTTATGATTGATAATGATGTTCAAACAGTTTATTGGTTGTTTTCGAGTTGAAGTTTGCTGATTATCCTAATCTGGATTTGTTTATTTGGCAGAGATAATTGCTTCTACCAGCGTGTCGCCATTGTTGGCAGCCATATTAATCTCTATATTTACTAGCTGCCTACACAGGATTTTTAATTTCTCATTATTCCTCGCAACTTTTCTCATTAAACGATACCATTATCCTTCGCTTTTTTCATACCTTCTTTTCGATTCTGTTTTCATAACTGCAAGTATGAAAACGAAACAGCTGGAATTCATGTTTGATTTCATCAAAGGGTTGTTTTTTATATGGTTTATCGTCGATTTGTTTCATTTAGTTATGAGCATGGTTGTCTCATGGTATAATTCCTCGGCCTCAAACACTCCATTGGTTACATATGTATCAAAACACAACCCATTTAGCGTTTGACTATTGTTAATATGGTTTTTATTTATAAAATCTTTGATGCAATGGTTTATTCGAAATATTGATTTTTTTGGTCGAATCGTGGATATGCAATTGTTCATTTGACATTTTGATCGACTTTTTGGATATGCATATAATGGTTTTTTAACTGTTATGATTTGTATGTACCATTACACCAAGGTGTCATCCCAAGTACAGCCTGATATGATGTTCTTGCATGGCCTCGATCTACACCACTATCCTCGCACGCATAGCATTAACGCTCCTTCATAGCATTTCGAGTTGCCTTTGCATTGTATTGGGAAGATTGGGGCAAATGGATCTATTTCTACTTTTTCAAACCCTATAGTTGAATACCTTGTCGATTTTGTGTTGTTAGCCATGGCTCTCGTAGTGAGAATAGAACCCAACGGTGTCCAGACTTTGTTATTGTTTGATAATGCCCAAGAAGACTTAGAGAGGAATGGTTGGCGGGTCTTTGTTGAGAAGTTCGAGGGTTTTAATTTGGCAGTTGCCCAACAATTCACGCTAACGTTCGATGGTTGCAGAGCTAAAATTGGAGACGTCCAGCTTGAGTTAAATGAAGATTTCATTAGCTTAGACAAAAATGGTTTAAAAACTCAAAGGTTGAGGAGGTTCTTTGGTCACTTTTGTTTACCTCAAGGAATATTACCAACTGCGACAAAGGTATGCTCGTTACAGCTCTAAAACCTAGATGGCACGACCTGTTAGCTATTGTCAAGCAGTTCGTTACCTGTGAGGGTAGATATGGTTTGGTTTTCTTATATCACTTGCGGTTTCTCATGAGTTTTATCGATTTTCCTCTAAACATGTCCTATTTTCTCCTTCGAAGTTTATACAAAATGGCAAAGCGTTTTAAAAGGGAGAAAGCCGACTCCATCCTGTTCCACCACTGTTTGATTAAAATTATTATGGTTCATCAGTTGAAGTTAAATGGCGATTGTTGGGACGCTTTCCTGTTAAGGAATGGTTTTGCTAGTACTGAAATAGGACAAGTTGACAAGTCCATCGTTACAAAAACCCTTTTCGAGCCTGTTGTTCCCCCTCCTTCGCTCTTGCCCTATGTGGAACCCTCGACCTACCCGTACACTACCCAATCCGACGCTCTACCTGATTCATATCCAAAAGATGGTAGTAAGTCTGTTAAAAAATCTGCAAAGAAAAAGTGTAAGGGTAACAGTGATATCAATTACAAGGGTAAAAGGGTCGTGCGTTGGGTTTCACAGTGTGCCCGAAATAAACCTAAGGAAAATGCAGACCAAACCCCAATTGAGTTAAGTGAGGATTCCGATTCATAAATTGAACGGTTTCTAACTGAATAATATCCATATTTGTATGGACTTTGCTTAGTTAAACCCTATGATTATGTGGCGAACCTCCCACCGTGTCTTAAAGACAACCTCGATTTCCCTGGAATCAAACTCGACAGAGAACCTACAAGCCAAATAAAAAATTCCCCACCTGATGATACACATTCTATCCGACCGCAATGCAATGAGTGTCAGTCATGGCTCGATCAGTATTACAGAGATGTGCCTTTGCTTCAGTCTCGGATCAAGTCCTTGGAGGACCAGGTGAATGTGCTAACAAAAGAAAACGACAGATTGCAAAACATAGCTCAAGCCAATGATAAAAGACAAAAAACCACAGGCTTTGTTGTTTTTAAGAACGTGGAAGCGGTGACTGCCATAGTGAATTCCAAAATTGCTTGGTTAAAATGAATCCCTGAATCTGAGGTATGGTATTTTAAAAATAATTTTAGGATGATTTTGTCTTTTGTTTTAATTAGAATACATGATTTGTTTGCTCAAATTGCATCTCGTCTATTTTGATTGATTTAATAAATCACGATTCTAGTTATAATTATAACTAGCTACAGAATCGTGAGATTCTGTAGCTAGTTACTAAAATTCAAATTCTTTGTTTTTACAACTAAAATGTAATCTGAAATCATGTATTCTTGTGCGTTTACAGGTACATACGATTTCTAAAGAAGATTTGAATTGTTGGTGGAATATTTCAACATGCTATTTCTTTATATGGTTGTAGAATAGACTGTTACTTGTGATAACAATGAGAATCTGAGAGGTTGTATCCCCCACAATTTTTGGAACAAATTTGATGATTTCCACAGGAAATGTTTTGATCCTGTGGCCTTTATAAATGTATTGTTTTGTAAACTAAGGACCATCGTTGCCTGAGATAAGAAACTATGGATTTATGATTGACATACTTGAATGAAAGTTGATGTTGGTACAACTTTAGCTTCTATATATCATATTTTTGTTCAAGTTGTGCTCATTTTGATTTGTAATCAAATTATGACTACTTTAGATATCATGTTTATTACAGATTGATGTGATCGGATTTATATGATGCCCATGTTTTATGTCTCTCATATTATGTACAACAATTATCATGTTCCAATTTAATGATCAGAAGGTTAATCTTCTTTATTAAATGAGCAGTTGTATACAAATGTTTACAGCGAGATTTATCTTAATGTGATCATTTGTTAAATTATAAAATTGTTGTTGCTACATCCCTTACATGTTCTGTCATTAGAATTCAATCATTACTGCTTCGCGTTTACGAGAGGCATTGGTAAGATCTGGTGTGGGTTGGCCTCATCAAAAAGCAAAATTAGATGCTATGCACATGACGAATAGGAGATAAGACTTCAGGTCAGTTTGCTAGTTTCATTTTATTAGTTTAATTAATATAAGAATTTCCTATAGTCTAAATACATTGTATCGATTGTTATTTTTATTTCTCAACTAGATAGATACCATTTCATTTCTTGTTTATAAAAGTTATAAAAAACCAAAAACACTAAATGATAGTTTCTCTGTCATAAATCAATTCATATATGATTTCGTAGATTTCGATCAAAATTTGCATTTTGTGAATACTGTACATATATTAGAAATTTAATCATATCAATACACTGTATATTTAATAAGTAGAACTACTATTCTATAAATATTAGTTAATAAACTGTGAATATATTTTAGATTTGCATATAGTTTTCAGCAGCTGTTTGTCATTTAGTTAGTTTCTTTAGTTTTGTTTTTTCACTTTCTTAGGACTTAGATCAGCTAACGGAGCCGCTAAACCCGTCAGAGTGGATTAATCCAAATGTCTTGGGTTAAATAGAAAACCCCGGACCGGATTCACTCCTCCAGTTGACGAGCGGTCAATTTCGCCTGTCAACACTAGTGTGCCTTTAATATTTGATATGCATTGTCATTGGTGTGCTTTATTAGAATGAAAGCATCGTTTACGATGCTCTATGTTTTTTGGTGCACTGATGCTTATAAATTATTCATTAAACACACTTAAATGCACCATTAAGGTGCATCGGTATAATAATTATTATATGTGCGATTCATTTAAATTGTTAGAACACACTTGTGGGATTTTGCGATGACGATGCCTCTTCTAAGACAAAATCATCGATAATGTACAACCCCATATCGGTGCGCAATGCTTAGTGTTTAGTGGTGTGGTGTGTATATATAAATGAATTGCTAATGGTGCTTCCCGTTAATTCATAGGATGGACTATGTGCAATGCTTCCTATAAATTCACAGGACATATCGTTGTCTGGGGCAAGCCAAATAATGTGAAGCACACCGCGCATAATTTAAAAAAAAACTATAAAAATGATTAATTTAAGGCCAACTTTAAATTTCAATCTAATGAAAATTAAAATAAGGAGGTAACAAATAATTTACCTGGTCTCTTATTACCCAATGACGCATGGTTGGCCTGTAGAGGAAAAATGAAATTTTTAACTTATTTTCAAAATTGGAAAATGAACAAATTCTACAAGGGCATTGAGGATTTTTGGGCATATATTAAAAAAATTGAGGCTATGGTATTATTAAGAAGATTATAATTGTTATTTGGTGTGCCATTATCATAGACACAACGAGGGTACATGGGTTTTTAAGTGCACTGTGGAAGATTTATTGAATAATCAATTGTTCTAACTTGATCCATTGTGTTCTTTATACACACACTAGTTCGCTTAGGTTATCGTGAAGAAATGTGATGCTATTTTTTATAAAATAAAAAAAAAATATTTTAGCATATCATATTAATAGTAGTTATTGGTGTGCTTTATTTGTTAAGCATCAGGGTGTTGTGTTTGCAGGAGCACTGGTGCATTATTAGGATTGAATCACACCAATGTAAAAAGCTCCGCAAAAACCTTCAATCGCCCACCTTCGCTAAACACTTTCAACATAAACAGATAAGGGATCATATTTTTGGGGAGGTTCCATAAAAAACTTCGCTACAAGGTGTTTTCCTTGTAGTGTCAACAAGTGATTATTATTGTATACTATACAACCTAATCAAAATGGTGCATACCGAGGGAATCCAACAAATTTCGAGAGGCACTATTATGTGCTTTTTCCACTCCCATGGTGATTGCAGCATTGAGATGCATGGTAATAAATGGATATGTTTCCAACATTCACTTAACATTTCTTTCCATTACCATTATTTCACTTCATTTTAGTTAATGTGATTCCCTCTAGACAACTCCCATCAATTTTCTCATATAATTTAATTCTCATATGAGATAATTAATCATAAGCTAAATAATTACTTAGTGGGGTGCATTCCTTGACATTGCTTTAAGAAATAAAAATATAATTTTTCCAACTAAAATTTCAATTGATATGATGGTTGTAGAATTTAACTCAATGTACAACCAAGAGAAAATAGTTACAATTGTCCCAAGGCAGCGTACGACCTAATCATGGATGCATATGAACCACCCAAAAACTCAACACCTTCATTGGATGGCGATTAAAGTTATCTGTAGTTTAATTTATTAACTTAATTACTTGTTACATAACTTATCTCAATGGTGAAACTAGGAAGAAGAAAGTAAGACCTATTTTTTTAATACCCAATGACCTAAATAACTATGTTTTGTTGGTTTCAAGGGACATGATTATAAGTTCAACTAAAGAAGTGCAACACTGTTTTGCCACATCCCTCAATCTCTCTTGGAAAATTAAATGGATAGTTTACAACTACTAAGTATTGTATTTAACCTAGTGATCGATAACAATTGATTCTATGTAGGAATTAATATCAATACAGTCTAATATGTACATAGAAATTCAGTAAGATGCAACTAAAACTAGATTCCACCACACAAAAATCACACAACAATCACAATAAAATGCATAATCATTTTACCTTGGAAACCCTAATAGGAAAACCAACTTCGAATGGTTGTTAAGTCTTCAGTTGGATAATTTCATGTTACAATGCATGTTGTAGGCTCATGGACCATTTAACATGGAGCATACTCATTTCTTGGCCAAACAACCCTTTGTGGTTTGATCTACAAGAAGATATAGACATAGATAGGGGAAATGGGAAGGCCAAACATCCTTGTCCTTTCATTTCCCATTCCCCATTTTTCTCTCCTATTTAATTTTTTTCTCATTTAATTTATTTATTGTTGCATTTTCTTTTCTTTTCTTTTAACCTTCATTAATTGTTGAATTGCTTGTGGGTATTGAGTCTTACAACTATTCATTTTTGGTTAGATACATTTCAGATCACACCTCCCCATTAAGAATCTTTTGATCTCTAAAATCTTCTAGGAAACCAATATCTAGATAAATGTGAGTTATGTCTTCTTCTATGGAACATGGCTCTCATATATGCCTCTTGGCTACAACTCTGACCTTGATTTTGGCTCTAGCTTCTAGCTTTGGCTCTAGTTTCTAGATTTCTTGTTCTGAAAGTTCAAAATTCTTCTCATTGATTCTCTACTATGAGAAATATTTAAATTTTGAACTCATAGATTAGAATCCATTCCCATTCTTAGTGTGCAAGTCTATTTCACTCTCAGACTCGGAGACAATCTATCTTGGCAGAAAATGAAATCTAAGTCGAACTAGTCTATGCTTGTTCAATGTTGAATTATGAAACACAATGAGATCTTAGTAATGTATGACATCATACAAAAAAACCACAAGAGGAAGGGTGGATTGACCTCTTCTACATAGATCAATTGTTTCCTCATGGAAAAATCCTCTGCTACTTACATGTTCTTAAAAACACTCTATCTTTGCAAAAATATCATTTAGATGACAACCTTTATGTGCAATCACAACACCTTATTCATGAATTATCCAACATTTTGTTTGCATTGGTGGTTTTCATGGAGTTCCAAGGACCCACCAAGGTCATTGACCTCCATGCACCAATATCCAACACATATCCAAGGTGAGAATCTTATGCTAAATATTGAAGGCAACAATTGCATTGGGGGTTCCTTTGATGTTGGAATCTATCTATTCTCCACTTCATTGGTGATGTTGACCTCATGTGTTGTTGTAACTCCCTAGAAAATCTCTACTCCTTGGGCTAGAGATGTAGGCAGATCTTCATTTCTTTAGTCTTCACTCTCCACATTTTTATCTTGATTGTGCAGTTTTTAGGATGAAGCCTCCAACATTTGGATTCCCAATGTCCACTCAACTTGAAATGATGAAAAACATAATAGAACGTTGCATGGACTACTTGACATGCTCTTCTTCTCCACATGCCTTTGAGTTTGTAGTTGTCTTAGGAAAATATTCTTACCATTCTTCCTCTGAAAAAATTTAGGATTGTAGCATGTAGCTTGCTTCTCCCAACAAGATTCCTCAACATGGCCTTTCTTCCCATATAATTAACATACCTTAAAATAATAATAGCTAGAAATTCTATGGCATTTCTTCTTGCAACAGTGAAAAACAAAGTATGTCTTTTCTTATGCATACCTCTTGGTATTCCTCTTCTTGTTCTGATTGATTGTCTTATTACTTCTTCTAAGTGTTGGTGCAGACTGGGTCTTTGAAATTTTCTTGTACCTTCCCTTCTACAATCCACCACAAGAATATGGAGTGTTAGTGGGCTACCATCTTCATTCACTTTTTCTTTTCCTTCTAATGAGAAGGCCAAATATGCAACATCTCTTTCCTTCACAAACTTGATCTTGGTGGTCATGGCCTTTTCCTTTGTGCCACTAAAACCTAAGCCTTCATGCTTGGCCCTCAATGCAACTACAATGGAACTTATGATGCCTTTATTTCTATTTCTTATCCCTTGACCATTGTATCCCAACTACATTAGTAGATTGGAACCAAGGCTTCTAGTATGCTTTTTAAAATCACCAAAACTCCCTTAAGAAATGTCTAAGGATGGTGAATTTACCATGCTTGTATTGGTCATGGTGTTGGATTCTGCAATAGAAATGGAAGGTTAATTTGCTTCCTTGGTCTCCTGGACAATTGATTGTATCTTGTATAATGCTTCCTCCTTTCTACCAACTCTTGGTGCAACTGAGCCATCATCTAAGTGAAACTCTCCTCTTGCCAATTGTCCAACTGAATAAAATTCTCTCCCAAATTGCACATGATGAACATTTCTCATATCCTAATCTTCCATAACAATTGTTAGTGGGTCTTGGCATTCAACAAAGTTAATCTTTAACATTGATGCATGTATTTTTGTATAGGTCTCAATATATTTTTCGATCTTTGTTATTCTTCTATCTAAAATTTGTACATGCTTTTTCATGAATTGATTCTCCTCTTGGACCTGCACATTACTATCCCTTAATTATTCCATCCTTTCTCTCATCACTACTTTACCCGTGTTGGGTCTTATTCTCTTCAACGTTATTATAGCTAAGTCATGGTTAAGGTTTCAGCTGTTATGATACCAATATCCATAAACGCATGATTTATATCCCACTCACTTCACTGTTAGGTATCTAGAGAGGTAGTGGAGGCCATTGAATGTAAAGTGGACTAGGTCCACTATATTATTAAATAAGGCCCACTATGCTATTTAGATATAATAAATGTAAGAGGACTTCTTAGAAGGTTCTACTTCTAGAATATTCCTCCTCTAGAATGTTCTTAGGTGATGGTAGCACTATATAAAGGGGTTAAAGCAATGTAAGGGGATATGAAGATAAGTATTGTATTGTGAGTGGTAGCTCAATAGGAGGATGCCCCCTCGAAGAGACAAGTGAACAGGAAATGATCCCTTCCATAATATGATCCATTGTATGGTGTTTCCCTACCCCAAGGTTTTTGTCTACATTCTTGTGTTCAATGTTCAGGTGAATGGTTTGGTGTTTATTATTGGTTTATTGTTGAAGCAAATTTGCAGATTATTCAAGATCTTAGCAATTGGTATCATTAGTGAAGTAAAGAAGAGGTCGATCTCTGCTAGGTTTTCCATAGTTTAGGGTTTCTGCAAACTGCATGTGCTTCCTACTACGGCGTCAGGCCCTCCTTTGCACCAAACATCACAGTACTGTACCCGCAATCTAGGTCGGTCCTTCTCATGAAAAATGACCTTAGATGGAGGGGTGAAAAAACCCTCATACAAGAATGCTTCCACGAATGAGAAAGATGGCGTCAGAGCCAAGAGGCCCTCCTTTGAACTGTCATTGCACCTCAGAGAGCACCTGCTGCAAGAAGAACAAAGAAATGGGAAAAGTATGGACATGGAAGCCAAGTTGTTGCATCCAAAGGCATATCAGAACTGGGTACCAGGTAAATGCATACCACAAGTGCCAATAGGTCCGAAATATGTAATAAAATCCACAAGGGTAGGAGAACATATGTAGTTTATGAAAGATCATGCTCTGATAGGAAAATTTTTAGGGATCTAGCCATCCAAGAAGGATCTCATAAAATGGATCAAGCATCGGTGGAACCTGAAAGGGGACTATGAACTGCAACTAAGCTCAAAAGGCTTCTTCAAAATCATATTCTACAGCTTGGAGGACAAGGACAAGGTTTTTGAAAATGGTCCATACTTCTACAACTCGATGGGGCTATATCTGCGGTTTTGGATAGATCTCTTCTGCCTGGAGAATGAAGACTTTTTTTGTGCCCTAGTCTAGAAACGTTTGTATTCCCTCCCCTAGGAGTTTTGGCTAGATGAAATCCTGATGGGCATAGGCAACACGCTAGGAATATATTTCAAATCTTCAGAGGCCATGAAGCAACGAAAATACACTTCCTATGCTTGAATATGTGTTTACATGAAAATATAAAAAAACCTACCAAGATCTTTTACCATATAGTATCAGGACAAAGAATGGACACAAACCATAGACTATGAGCACATCCCCTTCAGATACCAAAAATTCCATGAACATGGGCATCTCTTTAGAGAATACCCCCTCAAAGAACCAACACGACCAACAATAGAGGAAACGCAACAAGATGGTCTCACCCAGGTACAAGGGCACAAGAAACACGCATCAAAAAACACAATGCAGACAGGTAACAAGAAAATCCCAACCAAAAAATCCTTTGATGCTGTCAACAAATTACTGGACATAGAGGACGTGGAAAGCCCCCATAAAATGAGGGCACTAGGCAAAGGAACCAGTAAGGACAAGAAAACCCTTGAGCCATTATTATAACATATCTCAGGCTAGAATCCCCAAACTTACACAACACCAGGAACAATCCTAAACCAGGATGACGGTGACATCATAATGCAGATAGAAGAAAAGTAGCTCGCAAAAATTGACCTAGATAAGCTCGAGGACGCCTTCAACTGAAAATAAATAAAATCCATTCTGGTGGAACAACTCATAAAAGTCCACAAAGTCTTCATCGACTCCAGATCATGATCCACCTCATGACTTGGTGTACACCTAGAGCCTGATCCAGATCTCAAAAGGAACCATAAAGAAAGCAAGAGATGGGGACATAATATGACACCATTGGACATATTATCATTGATGTCAACAACCGATGTATTTACATTATAATGATGAGTTGGTATGAACAAAGAGATGATGCACATGAAGCTTGGAAGGGAAAGAAAAGTGCAGAAACATGATCGGGATCGAAATCCCCACATGAAAAACTAGGACCATTGGATACGCAAGCACCAAATCAAGGGTAGGGATTGATTGTGGAGTGCAAAGGGAGAATTAAACTACATGTTATTTCTAACCCCGCAATTAGTCTAGATTGTCATATATCATTGACTCAAAGATCGATGACTATGGTTGATCCACCAAACAATCAGATTAAATCATGATCATTGGATACACAAGCGCCAAATCAAGGGCAAGGATTGATTGCAGAACGCGAAGGGAGAATTAAACTATGTGTTATTCCCAATCCCGCAATTATTCTAGATCATCATATCTCATCGATTCAAAGATCAACGATTGTGGTTGACTCACCAACAATCGCACAACTTCAATTGCAGAGTTTGGGTGACGAATTAAACCACACGCAATTTACAGTTCTTCAATCCACATCGATCGTTGGATCAAGTTAAGTGGAAGGATAGGATAAGCAAAGACGAAGACTATCTGATACAAATTCCCGAAGTATATGAGGACCATCTGATCTATTCAAAGTGTGCCAAGGTAGTAGTGGTAAACTTCGGTGCTGACCACTTCGTGAGAAAAGGGTTGAGAACAAGTAAGATCACCCGAAAGCCAAAGTCCCCAAGCAAATGTGAACCATCCGATATGAAGAACTCTTCGGGAGATATCAAGACCGTTAGATCATGTTTAATGGAAGGACAGAGTAAGCCACAAATGTCACGAAATAGACATAAGTCCTCTGATCTGAGGAAACACTTCAGAAGATATACTGACCGTCGGATTAAGGAAAGTAGAAGGATAGGACAATCAAGGCCAAAGGCCCGAGATCCCAAATAGTCGAATTCCCGACAGCCATTGGATTGTGTTAATTCTTTTCAAGTTAAATAATTACCATTGGATAAACTCAAGTTACTTGAGGTTTGCACTTCGGGGAATCTCACTTCAAGAGAACTGGAAAGTGGAGAAATCGAAATACCCAAAGTCTCGAAGTGGCTATGAGTGGTTCAATCAGTGGAACACTTTAGAAAGTATCCTGACCATTAGATCAAGGAGAAGAACATGTTCCATATGAAGAGATCTAAGTCAGCAAGGACACGTGGCGTAATCAGATGATGATAAGTGTGAAGGTCCCATAGGTACTTTAAGCATACGTTATCCATGAATCTAGGTGACACATGGAAACCACTCATGAAGTGCCACATCAACAAATGACATCAACAAGTTACATCACTCCGGGTTTTTTTACTTCGATATTTTCTCCACGAGAAAATTCCCTAACTCTCAAAGTCTCGAAGGCCAAAGTCCTAAGGTGGACATGAGTCGTCTGATCTGAAGAACACTTCTGGATCATTCTCAACCATTGAATATTATGGACAGGTGTCTTTTATTCAGAGATTTGTAAAGAGGTTGGAAGTCACGAAGGACGAAGTCTCGAAGTACCAACAGTCATCGATCTCATTGGGAGATTAAAATGTGACCGTTGATTTTGATAAGTGATCAAGCACTCACTTGGCCTAGTGCCCGGTTACCAACTGAGGTCATATGGAATAAAGAAACAAAGGGAAAAAGAAGAAGAAGCACTTAAATTAATAAGCCTGTGGTTTTTCATGTATGGTTATAAGTAAATGGTTTGAAGGAAGCACCTCTACAGAATTAGATATCTACAATATTTGCAAAAACATGAAATTAAGTTAAATGAAATCAATCCATACCTGTGATCGATTAATGAAAAGAATTTTTATTAAAGTGAAAGGGCTTCTCGATAATATTTGGATAAAGAAAAACAAACGATATTATTGTTAAATGAAGGGGTGTGATGGTCCAAACAAAGGGAAAAAATGTTTCATATCTCACACAAGTTGGAAGAATATATAAACGAGAAAGAGTGGAGAGAGGAAAGTGTCTCTGCAACCCGAGAGAAGAAGATCAAAACAAACGCAGAGTCCTAGAAGAAGAATTGTTGGTTTTAGGGTGCTTGTCAATGTCTTATTGGAGATCAAGAACAAAAGGAGATAGAGCAGTAGTTATGGAATCCAGTGTTTGAAATAGAATACCTTTATTGGATTGCAATTGATACATTGAAGATTAAGAGACAAAAGCAGAGAGAGGAGCAGTCAATACATGATACAAATGTTTTCCATATTCAGAAATTAAGGGTGGTTGGGTGGTGCAAGGGAATGCTGAATCTTGCAGGGTAGTAGGTTCTTCCTTGTTAGTTGTAGCTGACTAAATAGGGGGTTTTAACCTCCTACCAGTTGGTGTTGGTGAACAAGGGTGTGGGTGCATCCTGATCAGTGAGTGTTGATCTAAGAGGAAGAGAATCTTCCTTCTATGTAACTTGTAAAACAAAATTTTGCAGTTAATAAATAAGTGTTTTTGGTTTTCCCAATTGGGTTCCACGGTAAAATATTGTGTTAAAATATTGATTGC
>SNQJ01S0109745.1:0-16609 GCA_010110895.2 Picea sitchensis
CCGGAAATGAAATGACAAGCACTATCCATATAGGATGTTTTCCCTGACAAATTCACTTTCCTTCATCTTATTATTCCACAATTAAGCATGGGTTCTCTTACTCCACAAAGCGTCTTCCTGTGAGGGCTTTCACCATAAGGGGACCACTTTGGAGTTCATCCATATTTAATTCTTATCAGCCATGACATAAAAATAATGAGTCATATTTACTTCAAACAATATTGGGTCCATTACCCAAACCTTTGTGCTACGGGGCTTTCTTCAAGGGTTGACATCAATGACAACCAACCTTAATCAACAATAACACAGAATTACTTCTACCATTTTAGATTCAAACAAGATTAACAATAAATCCACATGAAATCAATGAAACTAACATTAATTCATATATGCAACAGAATACATGATAACATTCAAGCATCACAAAACATGCATAAAATACATAATTAAGAACAACAATTATACTAATATTTTATCTGGAGTAAATACACCAACTGCGTGCATACCTTCCACGAACCTCCCAGCCTTAGACCACGCTGCTCATCACTCTTAGCAGTAGGTCACCCCCAAGCTGGGACTAAAACTCCACTGGGCAAGGGAATTCTAGGCTTGGCAAGGACAACAAAGAAGTTTCACAAAGCAACAGGAAGGATCTTTTATCTGAAGAGCCACTTACGCCCATAACCCACAAACCCTCATTCCACACATGCCTGCTCCACCCCAGGAGGATACACCTTCACTAATACAAGTCCAACGGCTAATACCCCTCCCTTACCTTGGGCTTCAACAACAGGCTGGACCAGAAGTCTCAGAGTACTGTAGTTGCTATGACACTCCCTTCCAGGAGAAATCACTTCCCAGCAAACTCTCTCACCTGGAGAGTTTCTCACAGGCTTGACAACCTGCCTCTTCAACCAGTCTTCGACTCAACTACAATCGGGTATGGTGAAAAAAACAACAACAGGGAAAAATGGTTATGGACACCCAAAAGGTAACAGTCAAACACTAGGACATATCAAATATCAGTAAGAAACAACCGATGGCAGCAAGCCACACTTAGTCCAGGAACTGCGTGGCTACAACAACCAACAATTATGACATAACCTGACTCTCCACAGAAGGAAACAACTCAAAATGGTTCAGGTATGAACTCGGCTTTGTGGGTGCGGATAGACTAGGTTCACAGAATCACACAAGTTGACTTTTCGTTCTCCTTTTCAGAGATGCGTGGTTATCCAAGATTGACCACCGAGGTCTCGGGTTCAGACAGAGGATGGGAGAATGGCCTCACGAACTCACACGGAGTATGGATGAATGACCAACAAACTACCAGCACGATTTGACTCACGGGATTACTGGTTCTAGAGATCCGTGATGGATGTCCCATTTTCATGGTTAGACAGTGGGTCGAGAATGGCAAGCCCCCCCACAACACAACTAATGCTTCATCTTTTAACTGCATGAGCCCAGGTTGACACTTGTCTTCCTGGAGCTACATGCACTCCATTTAGCCTACGTCCCCAGCCACCAGGAACTTAGGATAACAAAACATAATATGTCCACCTTAGTTTTCAGGAAATAATATTAAAATATTATTCCTCTAGAGGTAAACCCCCTAGCTTAGCCCCTAGGCCCAAATACTTATCCCCCCTTCTGTACCCTACCTAATGGAGCTTAGTCCCCCATAACTCTTCTTTGTGGTCGTCTACATGAAACAATGTTTATGCTTTTATTAATGATATGCATAATTACATATACAAACAAAATATCAGGCTCCTAGCCTAATCATCACATAAGCCTCCTAGCTTATTATAACTCGGCTCACCATCCTAACAAACATGTTTACAATTCATATTTACAACTGGGGCTCTACCGAGGGATATTAAAGTCCACACTTGTTTTCATACTACTAGGTTAGCTATGGGGTCTACATGGAAGGTGGCATCCCTATATGATTTCATGGAGTCACTTATCCATGAGAAAACAAATATCATCCAAATAGGGGCACTTAATAATTCCAAGCCCCATGTGCTTACAACTCAGGGAAGTTCAAAGAAGAATAAGAAGAAGAACAAGGGTAAGAAGGACTAAGACAATAAGAAGGAAGATAAACAAAATTGCATAGATGAGAGTTCGATTTCCAAGGAATCAAAAGGAAAGAAGGAGAAGACAAAGTGTTCCTATTGTAACAGGGGGTTCCATCCTAAGATTTCTTGCATGAAAAAGACCATAGATCTCATGGAAAAAAGACTTGAGCAACATTACCTTGAGGATTGTATTCTAGATAATGTTTGATAACATAGGTATTCCAATACAGGACTAACACCTTCAGTAACCACTCACACAACCAGATCAAAGATCAACACACCAATATTTTGATGTGGTAAATTCCCTACGGGGAAAAATCCACGGCCCCAACCAACGCGACCACTTGGAAAAATTTATTAATGCAAAAGAACAAGATTACAGAGATATTTTACAAGAGAGTTTCTCACAATCGATCATCGACAAATGACCCTCCATTCTCTTTAAATAGATATCATCGATCAATCGAGTGTTAAGCCACATATTAATGTAGCCGTTAAGATCGAGGAGAATATGAACCGTCAAATTACTCTATGTCAGGAACATATCATGACCATTAGATTTCCTAATTACAAATGCATACTAATGCATACTAAATAAACACACTAAGAAACACACTTTTACCTAATGACACATTAGACCAAGTAGATCTTAACTAAATCCTAAGTGTTTAAATATCCTAAAATCCCCCCTTAAGAACAACTTGGGGTATGATTGAAGGATTTACAATAGTGACACAATAGAATAAGGAAGGAAGCATTAGAGCCTATCCCTCCTTAGTGACAACTTCTTGAACGCCTAACATAAATCAAGGTTTTGGAAACTTCGCTTCTGTAAGAAACTTTGTGAAAATGTCTGCAACTTGATCTTCTGTAGGGTAAAAGAGTACTTCAATAACTTGATCATGAATGAGATTTTTGATGAAGTGCATGTGTAGATCTATGTGTTTGCTTCATTGATATTGAATTGGGTCTTTGGAGATATTGATGGCACTATGATTGTCACACGAAAGGCTGGTCAAATCCTACTGCTGGAATCCAAACTTTGAAAGGATCTGTTGAATCCACAAGGCTTCCTAACTTGCATTTACCGTTGCTCGGTACTCTGCTTCTGCTGAAGAAAGTGAAATATCCTATTTTTTCTTATAGGCCCATGTGACAGGTCCTGAACCAACGCTAAAAACATAACCTATAGTAGACTTCCGATCATTAGGGTCATCGACCCATTTTGAATCAGTGAAGCCAACCAATAAAAGAGTCCCCCTTGAATTGTAATGTATCTCGAACTAAATTGTACCCCAGACATACCGAAGTATTATTTTAGTTGCTTTCCAATGGCTTTCATGGGGTGTTTGCATATATTGGGAAACAAGACCAACAACAAAGGAAAGATCAGGACAGGTATGAGTCAAGTATAAGAGGCTACCAACTAACTGACAGTACAAAGTGGCATCAACTTCGGGAGAAGTACAAGTAGCAACAAGATTGACTCCAGACTGGAAGGGATAAGGGGATGGTTTACAATATTCCATGCGGAAGCGGCGAAGAAGGTCACAAGCATACTTATACTAGGAAAGAAAAATTCCTTCCTTGTTTTGCAAAACTTGGAGGCCAAGAAAAAAGTGCAAAAATCCTAAGTCTGTCATTTCAAATTTATTTTTAAGGTTGGTTTTCACATGGTTTAAATTTTTTGAGTCACTACCAGTAAGGATAAGGTAATCAACATATAGGACAAGGATTATGAAATGGATTCCTACTTTCTTGGTATATACATTAGGATTAGAATGACATCTAGAAAATCTGGTGTTAATAAGAAAGCTATGCATTTTGGCATACCAAGCTCAGGGAGCTTGCTTAAGACCATAAAGAGATTTCTTAAGGCGACAAACAAGGCCAGAGTCATTCTGTACATAGCCAGGAGGTTGTTCCATGTATATTTCTTCTTGCAAATACCTATGCAAGAAGGAGGATTTAACATCCATTTGATGGACCTCACATTTATGTGAGGCAGCAAGGGAAAGAACAAGGCAAATGGAATTCATTTCGGCGACAAGGGAAAAGGTTTCATTGTACTCAGTTCCTTCAACTTGGGAAAATCCTTTGGCAATTAACCAAGCCTTGTGTCTTTCAACACTTCCATCTGATGCATACTTAGTTATATAGACCCATTTACATATGACAAGTTTTCTTCCTTTCGGAAGAGGTACAAGATCCCAAGTATCATTTTCCATTAAAGAAATATATTATTCATTCATTGTTGTATCCTAATCTAGATGACATGAAGCTTTTGCAAATGTCTCTGGATCGTGATTCTCTAAAAATTGACCCAAAAGAGAAGAGGCTAGTTGGAACTGTGAACGTGTCCAAAGATGATCTGAAGGATCACCGACAAGATCACCAACTGCTTATCGTGTACCCATATAGGAAACAATGGTGTTGGTGTTGGTTTAGGTTCAATGGACTCAACTGGAGGAAGGTGAGAAGGCAGAGGTGTATTTTCATCCTCATTTTCATCGTTTAAAGAAGAAACCAAAATAGGAACAAAAGAAGGCACAAACACCAAAGATGGCTCGTAGGCCGAAGAAGGCACAATCGTCGAATTAGGCTTGTAGGCCAAGATATTTTAATCAAATTTAACATCTCTTCTAATAATAATTCCATTACAATGTGGTTGAAGAAGAATGTAACCTTTGACATCTTTATAATAACCAACAAATATAAACTTCTCACTTTTAGGATGCAATTATTTCCTTTTCTCATCAAGAATGTGAGCCCATGCTATACTGCCAAATACATGGAAGTGAGTTACATCTGGTTTAATTTTATTCCATGCTTCTTCCGGTGTTATATTTTTAAGATCCTTTGTGGGAGTGTGATTTACTATGTAATTTGCACAGTTGATGGGTTCCACCCAATACTTTAGACTTAATCATTTAGATTGGATCATACAATTAGCCATTTCTTTTAATGTGTGGTTCTTTCTCTCAACAACACCATTTTGTTGTGGTGTATATGGAACAATGTGTTGCATTTGGATGCCCTATGTAGTGTAGTAACTTGTAAAATTATTGTTCACATATTATTCTCCATTATTTGTTCTTAACCTTTGAATTTGATATCCAGATTTCTTTTCCACAAGGACCTTATAGGCCAGAAACTTGTCAAATAATTCACTCTTAAGTTTTAAGAAGTAAACCCAAGTACATATGGAAAAGTCATTAATGAAATTTAAGAAATATTTGCACCTAGAAAAATAAGGAGAAGAAAGTGGACCACACAAGTCACTATGAACAAGATGCAAAGGGTGATCCAGATTATTTTGAGAACGACATGAAAAAATATATATAATAGAGATATATCAAGGAAATACACAGAGATAATGCAGAGAACACAAAAATATAGTGAAACCCAACTTCTATTAATGAATAAGAGAGGAAAACATTGTAGAACACAAACTTACAGAATGGGGTAGTTTATCTCTAAAAAGAAAGAGATGTTGGCTATGTTTCATTCGCAATAGACTTTACATCACACTCCATTACATGCTTAAAGAGCCTCCTTCACCCCAATTATATATGATAGAGTGAGAGGAGAACAATTCCCATGATGCATGTGGGATAAATTGGTTTAAGTTTATAAAATGCCATAGGAATGTAAAATACTAAGACTTTCTGGGCGGTCACCCATCCCAGTACTACTCTAGCCCGAGCGTGCTTAACTGTGGAGTTATAATGGGATCCGATGCATTAACATTATGTTGTAGGCATGTACATAAGACTACTAGGAAATCATTACATGATGTCGATAATTAACAAATGAAGATGACATTACATTACATTCCCCATCAAAAAGGTTAATATCATGGTCTATCAAAACCACAGGCTCGAAATGGTGATTCAATGGAAAATGTGGATGGACATCGAGATCCATCTGGATCATTACTCCCCCCTTAGGAAAAAATGGTCCCCATTGCATCAAGTTCCCTTGAGAGACTGAGAAACTTATTCTAAATCTAAACCTTGGTGAGTTGCTTTCCTTAGTAAAGAAGTTGTCTTGCTTAGCTTGTTGAAGGATGTCACGAACTTGTTGCTAGAGGGGTTGGATCTGTTCAACCAATCTAGATGCATGATGTACCTAAGTGTGGGAGGACTCTCTTGGTGAAGATGCAACATGAAGGGTATGAAAGGTTCTTTTATAACCTTGCTTGACTAGTCAATGTGGAGGCAACCCCGTAGGTGCAACAAGAACATCTTGGTACTCTTATACAATCTTGTCAATCTGCTTCTTCTGAATAGAAAGTTCTTGGGATGAAACTGTAGTGGTTGCAATGTCCTTTTGTTCACCTTCTAATCATATTGTGAAGAGGCTAAAATTTGCATTATGAGAGATTACTTGTGGCAATGTTTTTGAGGGATAGTAGTCAGAACTACCTCTGGTATCCTATATAGGTTACCCCCCAGAGTAGCAATGATGCTACCGGGTCAAGACTCATAAACAACATGATTCTTCCATATATATGGTTGGCCTAATAGAACATCATAGAATTCCATTGGGGAAACATCACACAATACATCATTCTTGAAGGGCTTGATGTTGTAGGACAAGTGACATTGTTGGCTAGCATGAAGATCTCGACCCTGGAAAATCCACCCGATGTTGTATGGTTGTGGGTGTGGTTTTGTTGGCGAATCCAACTTCTTGAAAACCTCTGCTGAGATGAGGTTATTTTTGCTTCCACTATCAACAATAAAATGCAGCGGGGTCCCCTTCACCCACATCTGTGAATGGAAGAGGCGTTCCCCCTCCTTAGGATCTTCTGGTTGGATTGTTGCAGTTGCGACAGTAGCAGTGGGTTCTGCAACAATGACTTGTCTCCTTTTATTATTTTCTAAATCAGGGTCCAAGTTGGGATTCAGATCTTTGTCTTTGAGATCGACCACTAATGACTGTATTGAGCGACATTCATCAGTGTTGCACCAAACGCTATTGTGGAACTCACACCACTTTCCAGTGCCTTTCTTAGACTTCTCGTTACCTTATTTTTCCTACATTTGGGACTCCCTCTCTTGAGGTTGTCCTTCCTTTCTTTGTCCTTTGTTCTGTGAGTTAGGGTTATATTTTCCATGCTTCTGTTGTGGCATTTTTTCAAACCCAAACTCCCACTTACTTTGTTGCTTGAATTTATGCTCAATTTTGACTGCATATCGATAAGTAGCTCCCAGTGAGGAGATATCCAAGAAATCCATCTTTGTTTGGATGTACCTGTGTAGAACACTGCGGTACTTCAAAACTGGGTGTCACTCAGAGTCCTTGATACCTAGTTTTGAGCACAAGGTATGAAAGATGTTGGTGTACTCCGGCACCGTTTGGTATTTTTTCTGACGCAAAGTTATCCATCTCATGTATTGGTCATCATAGTTTCTGATGGGGTAGAACTTCTCCTTTAGGGAATCTACAAAGGTCTTCCAAGTGGGTTTTCTCCCGAATGGCATGGATTCATCCATGGTGTGCCTCTCCCAGTAACCTTCCCACCAAGCTCTGACATGGGGAAGGGATTTGAAGAGCATGAAGGTAATCTTTTCACTGTTGGAAAAATTATGGACAGAGTAATAACCTTCTAGTAGATTCGACCATTTTCTAGAGAATTTACATCTATCTGGCCTTCAAAAAAGGGGATATCAAAATTTACTTGTACCTTGAAAGGTGTCACACCTCCAAAATGGCTACTTGTTGAACATGCCTCAGTCACCACTATCGATAGTCTTTGAAGGATCTGAGTGAATTTGTCCATCATCTTGCTCCTCTATCGCATGAGGGATTCCTTGAGAAATGTCTTGAAAGGATCCATGCTCTGTCATCTCTCTTTTCTTCCACCATGGGAGATTTCTTGGGCTTGCAAGAATGATTTTCCTCAAGCGAAAATAGATCAAGACCTAACTCTCTATACCCTGACCTCGTTGGGGACCTGCTCTAAGAAACAACAAGGAGAAGACTGCTTTGATACCACTGATCTGAATTATTTTGAGAACAACATGAAGACAATAATATAACATAGACATAACAAGGAAATCCACAGAGATAATGTAGAGAACACAGAAATATAGTGAAACCCAACTTCTGTTAATGAACAAGAGAGGAAAACATTGTAGAACACAAACTGGTAGAATGGAGTAGCTTATCTCTGAAAAGAAAGAGATAATGGCTACGCTTCATTCACAACAAGATTTACATCACACTCCATTGCATGCTTAAAGAGCCTCCTTTACTTCAATTATATATGAGAGAGTGAGAGGAGAACAATTCCCATGATGCATGTGGGATAAATTGGTTTAAGTTTATAAAGTTCCATAGGAATGTAAAATACTAAGACTTCCTGGGAGGTCACCCATCACAGTACTACTCTAGCTCAAGTGTGCTTAACTGTGGAGTTTTAATGGGATATGATGCATTAACACTATGATGTAGGCATGTACATAAGACCTCTAGGAAATCATTACATGATGTCTGTAATTAACAAATGAAGATGGCATTACATTCCATTCCCCATCAAAAGGGTGAATATCACGGTCTATCAAAACCACAGGCTCAAAATGGTGATTCAATGGAAAAGGTGGATGACCACCAAGATCCATCTGGATCAAAGGGACTGAGGCATGCCAAGAGGCACACTTGTCAAAATTGTCCCGATGATATTTTCCGAGAACACAACTAACACAAACACCATATCTGCATGAAACAAGAGGAAGACCAGTCACCATCTGTTGATTACATAGTTGTTGTAATGAGCGATAGTTTAGATGACCAAACCGCTCATGCCAAAGTTTGCTTAAGTCATCTCTATGAGAAACAAAAACTTATGGAAAAGATTATGACCCAAAGTTGTCAAACTTGTACAACCTGGTAATATCATCAACTATTCTAGTTGCAAGAACATGTTGAGGATCTTTTAGATCCTTGATTACAATTTGGTGAGGTGAAAACTCTACGGTTTTACCTTCACCTGAATGAGTGATTTGATATATCGATAGAAGGTTATAGGAAAGACTCGGAACACATATTACATCATTGAGATGACCATTATCTACCTGAACTGTTCCAGATCCTACAACACTAAGAGATCTATCATCACCAAAAAATATTTTCTTGGTGTTACATTCATTTAGAGTAGAAAATATGGCTTTCTCCTTATCCATATGATAATATTCTCTAGAATCAATAAGCCACTCATTAGAAGAAGAATTAGAAGTTGCATTGAAGGAGAAACCATAAGTAGAAAGTGCATGTCCCTGAGAAGAAGAAGAAGAAGTAGAATCAATACTGATGTTGTGCTTCTTCATCGTTTCTTCTAAAGATGCCATATTTTTGAAACATTTGTACTCATCGTGACCATATTTCCCATGAAAGTTGCAATGTATATCAGTGTTATTATTTTTAGATTTTTCTATTTTGTCACCATTAGGAGTTGAAGCTATCTGAGTGGGTTTAGGACCCTTGTTTTGCTTGTTGTTGTGGTGAGGATGTTGCTTCTTGGGATTCTTGGGTTTATCTTTCTGTTGGGAGACTAAGGATTTGTTGGAGGTACCTGTAGTGATAATCACTCCAAGTTGTAAAAGCTTATATTTCTCTCTAATCAAAGCATCACAAAAGGACTCAAGAGTGGGTTTTTTATAAGCTTTCCCTAGAGCCTCTCTCATGGCATAAAAGGCAGATACGAACACATAATATGCACTACCTAGCTTAGAAAGAATAATATAGATGCAACGCTCTTCTTCCACCTTTATGTTGCACTCTTCACATAAAATTCTAAGTCTTTTAAACTTAGATAGATAGTCTTCAATGCAAGAAAAATCATTTGGACTTAAAGTCAATATCTGATTTTCTAACTGATGTGCTCGAATAATATTGTGTTTACCAAACACAGATTCAAGTTTTTCCTAAGATTCATCGGGGTCATCAATTTCTTGAAGGTGGAACCTTAAATAAGGAGAGATGAACATTCTGATCAGTCCACATGCTTCGTCATTCCTATTAATCCATTTGACTTTCTTTTCATTATCATTGGGTTTTTTTTCCTTTCCCAAGGTAATCCATTACAGGCCTTTACTTCTTAATAAATCCTCCATATGAGATTTCCATTGGAAGTAGTTGGTGCTAGTAAAAAAAAGATCACTGGAAGAAGCCATATTAAATATGTAGATAATATAGATTTAAAAACCAAAACTGATGATCTGGATGGAAAGATATCGAAAAATTATGCGGTTTTAAAAATAACGACACTGAAAATGGACTTTGAATGTGAAAGTTATGCCCTCACTTTTACAAATAAGTTGCTTTATGAAGTGACATACTTTAATAAAAAGCGGGGATCACTTTTACAATGAAGTTACTTTATAAAAGAAAGTTGCATGCAAAATAAATAACTTTAAAATAAAATATTAAAGCTACTTATAGTGATTCACTTTTATACTTGAAGTGAAATACACTTTACAATGGATGCATGAACTTTTAAAAAAAAAGTAACAAAAATAGACTTGAACTCAAGACCTCTTACTTAATAAGACAACTTTTCACCAAGTGAGCTAGGAAAACATATTGTATTATTTAGAAGGAGGATTGTTGTTGTTGTTTTTGAAGATGGCCTTAGAGAGCGTTCTCATAAGAATCTCTTTTCACACAAGAAATTTGTTTTGCTTATCGATGATGACAAGGGTTAGATCCCAGTTAGCTTACCTAAAAAATGCACTTTTTCAATTTGTTTCCAATTTTTCGAGATCACATAGGGCTCGGGGAAAAGAGAATACGAAAACATAAAAGAGTATAAACCCCCCAAAAAAAATGGAAAATCGAAATAAAACCAAAACAATACTCTGCAAAAAATTTAAAAGGGCATATTCGGGCTTTATACATCTGGATCTGACTGAGATGGCTGTATCTTGGGCAAACATAAACCTTTTCAAGTGAAACGAAAAGCGCTGCTTACTGAAACAAGCACTCCAGAAACAACGAAACAATCATTTTAGCCCAGAAATGTACAAAAACGGTAGAAACCAGAGATGAGGCAACTCGACTTCACGATCTCGATCTACAACTAGAGCGAGTCTTCAAACATGCTTTGATTCCATGTTAAAAAACACAGGTATTCCAATAGAGGAAGAACACCTTCAGTAACCACTCACACAACCTGATAAAAGATCAACACACTGATATTTTGACGTGGTAAAACTGCTATGGGGAAACATCCACGACCCCATCCAACGCAACCACTTGGAGCAATTTATTAATGCAAAAAAATAATATTACAGAGATATTTTCTCACAATCGATCATCGGAAAATGACCCTCCATACTCTTTAAATAAAGATCATGGACCAATCAGGTGTTAAGCCATGGATCAATGTAGCCATTAAGATCAAGGAGAATATGAACCAAGAGAATTAGGCATCAAAACATAGAGATAAGGGGGCAAAGGACACCCTTTTATGATAGACATGTGGATATGGATGCAGGGGGACAACACATTATTCTTAAAAAAAAACAGAGGCACACGTAAACTAGGTGTTAATCATACCAACACAACATTAGCCAAACCCAAGGCAAGCCAATATATTAGGGATAAATTTCCAATCAATACAATCATATGCTTTATCAAAATTGATTTTCTAGAAAAGTGACTGCTAACTAGACTCCCTGACTCACTCCATAGCCTCCTAAGATGACAATATTGTATCCAAAATAAATTATCCTTATACAAGTCTTGTCTTCTCTCAACAATCAAATTTTTGGGACACTTCTCAAAATCTCCTAGATAAATATTTAGCCATAATTTTATAAGCAATTCTTGATAAATTTATTGGCCACCACCCACCAATATAATCTCTAGTTGTATTCTTTGGAATAAGTTGCTTGATCAATCCTTGATTAAGTGTCTCTGAAAGACTTCCTATGGAAAAGACCTCATGCGCAAGATTGCGAAAATATTCTCCCACCATGTCCCACATCTCCTTGTAAAACTCACAAGGAAAACCATCAATACTTGGGGCATTCCCATTTTGCATTGAAGAGAGGGCAATCAAAAATTCATCTTCCATAAAATCTCTTTCCAAGAGGAACCACTCTGTATCAAGCATCTCTAGTGGCCACAACTGACTTCGATAATGGTAATTAGAGAAAATATTTTGAAAGTGATCACTAAACATACCTTGGATATCTGTTGGGTTATCCTCAAGAGTTCCATCCTCTCTTCGTAGACCAAGAACCGTATCAACCACCACTTTACTCTTCAAGAAGTCAAAGAAGAAATTAGATCCCACGTCGCCCTCTTGAATCCATTGTAGTCAATCTGTGACTCAAGCCCCTCAAGGAATATACTCCTCCTCCTTGAAAACCACCATATCAAATCGAGTTGCATCCTCTTAGAGGGTGATGTTATGTAGGTCCTCCTCCAGGAGAATACACACCTCCTCTAATTATCGTCGAGCCTTTCAAAGCTCTCTCCTACACTTCTGCACAATCATGGGACCCCATCCCCTAATAAACTTGACAATACGATGAATGGTCACCTCCCACCATAAAAGACACCCTTTGTCCCCCCAGGTTGAGGAACAAGATTCCAAACACCATGCACCATAGTCTAGAAATCTGCAGACTCTAAATGGGAAACATTAAGCTTAAACAGAGACAAAGTTTTGGAGTCCAACGCATGCCCTACTGAAATAGAAGTCATAATGGGTAGGTGATCCAAACCTATAGCTCCAATCAACACATCAACCGAACGCATATTCTCAATAAATAAGATATCATTAATTGGGCCATAGATCTAATCTAGCCTAGCCTAAACTCTGGCATAGCCCTATCTAAAGTTGGACCAAGTAAATCATCCAGTGTAGTCAACCCATTTCTTCCCCCAATTGGGGTCAAACAACCGAAGAGAGGCTTTACACTTAGACCAATCATGCTTCTCTGATCCACTAATCACATAACTAACCCCTCCTCCTCTATCACCATCCCATTCAAACATGTTAAAATCTCCACCAATTATCCACTTAACATCTGAAATAGAGGTCTCCATCCACTCCTAGATATGAATACAAGCGGGGCTAGGGTTTGGTGCATAGATAAAACAAAAACCCACTAATATCTCATGAAATAGCATACTAATCCACACACAATGATTGCTCAATTCACTCCTTGAAGTTGTAACATAACTCTGTAGATATGGAAAAGTGGATAACACCACCCCACCTCTTCCATGTTCATGATCTGTGGCCCAAAATGGGTCATTCCAAATGTAACTCATGCAATTGCGAAGCTCAAATCTGGATGATTTGACATCCTGCAAAAAACTATTTTTGGTTTAACTTTTTGAAGAACTCCTCAAACAACCTGCTTCCTACCTGGGATCGTCATCCCTCATGGATTCCACGAAAAAAGAAAGCTTTATTCAAAGAACAAGGGATTGGCCAAGGTGTTGAACTTATTAAACATCTTCAAGGAAGGTTCCCCCTCTTAGGAGAGTGGGTCATCACTTCCTTAAAAGAACTTATCCACGGGGATGGGCTCACAATGATACCAAGCTTATGCAAAGTTGTAGGAGATGAATCCCCTTTATGCATGCTAAATTTAACTTTCCATCCCTCATCCACCTCCATATTCTAAATAGGAGTACTACCACTAGTTGGAGCTACCTACATGGTCGATACCAAAGGATTTACTATAGGAATCAAAGGAACTCCAGAGCTATTGAGAGCTGATTGTTTTATTGGGCCTCCAACTCCTTTAAAAGTCTCCTAAACCACTACTTCCCTTGCCCTATTTCCAGATCCATGCCTCAATAGAGGGGTAGGCCCTCCCACAAGGGCCTTAGAAGTGCCCTACTTGGAAGCCTGGGTTGAACCAATTGAGGAACCTGCTTGACTAGTCGAGGCCATCGACGTTGAAGCACCTGCATCACTTGAAGATGATCCTCTACTTGACAAGCAAAGCAATCGTTCGACAAATTAATCTTTGTTTTTGTGACTACTATGTATGAAGAAGATTAATTAATTAATCATTCGACGATTAGTCCTGATGATGAATCCTGTTTCGGATTCGAAACGTCGACGACGAAATGATACCAACTGTGGATTATCCGAAAAACATATGTGAAACTCCTCACCACAGAAACTTAAAAACAGAAGATTAATTAATTTATTAAAAATGTAAACTTAATATATTTATAAATTTAAATTTTCAAGTTATGTTTTAATCAATGAATAAAAATGAAAGGATACATTATCATAATAGAGTACTAAAAACATATATAGGAAAATATAGTTAGTAATGGATTTTTAATGTGTGTGATTCTATATTATCATGAATAAATATGATTAAAGTTGTTATGAATCTCCCTTTAAATTACAGATAAAGAAAGTGAAGTCTAACAATATTGTGCATTAAATATAACTAATTTAAATAAAATAAAATAAAATATGATGAAAGAAAGTAATTCTAATAATATTTTTTATTAAAATTTTGTATTAAATATAATTAATATAAAATATGATTAATATAAATTTAAAATATAATTTAAATAAGAAAATCAAACTTATTTATAATTATGAAAAAATAATCAAAATAATTTATAAAACCATTAAATATGACTAGTATCAATTCAATTTGAATAATTAATATAAAATAAAATAACGTTTATGAATACATAATCAAAATACTTTCAAAAAGTTATTAAACATATTTAACATACATTTATTAATTCAATTTGAATAATTAACATAAAATAAAATATAATTAAAATAAAATTTATTAATCAATAATCGAAATATTTTCATAAAACCATTAAATATATTTAACATGGTTATTAATTCAATTTGAATAATAAACATAAAAAAAAATATAAAACTATTTGCTAAAAAAAAATCTCATCACTGAAAAATCTAAAAACTATTATTAATATTAAATGATCACAAATTGATATTAAAACTATATATCTGAATTTTCTTATAGCTGAAAATAATTATTAATATTAAATGATCACCAATTAATTAAAACTATATATCGAAATTTAATATAAGTTACTAAATTCTACTAGTGTTATTGGTTTGGTTTCTATCAACGTGATTATAATTTAAAAACAATAATAATTTAATTTATTTAATATAATATACAATCTTAAAACAAATATATTTTTAAAATTAACTATATCCTTTTATAATAAATATATTTTTAAAATTAGTAAAATTCTTTTATATTTTACACTGTTTTAACGATAAAAAGTAAAACCCGTCAACCATCTTAAAAATGAAATAAAAAAATTACAAATCTTAAACCTCTTAATTTCTGGAATTAAAATAAATTTGTGTTATCTTCTATTCTACGGCCATATTTTTCACTCATAAACGCCTTACCTACTCAGTAAAATCACATCCAACAAAACGTTATCACAGTAACAAAAGAACCTGTGCCTAACGCTGATCCCAAACATATCAAATAAATTTGAAGAAATAAATATTAGTTTAACTGAACAAGGAGCAGAGGATAGTAATAAATTTCTTCTGAAGCAGAATTAAGGTGGGGAAGAAGCTGAGAGAGCTCCGGAGAGGGTGCAAAATCTCCAAAATCGTTAATGGTAGAATCTGTTACAGCCTCAATAAGTTGAGCGCCCTCACCGTTACAATTAATTTGGAGACGCCCATGTGTGTCCTTATTCAGTCTTCGGATAGAAGGGCACCAGCACTTGGTAAGAATTGACATAAATAGATTCAGCTTGCTGAAAAACTTCTGGGGCACTTGATTATACAAACTTAGCCACTTAAATCTGTAGATCTAATCATTCATCACTGGATTTCGGGCAAAATCAAACTGAAAAAGTGGCCAGAAAACCCTCAAAAAATAAAACATTTAGACTAGTCTCCTTGAAAATCCCACCACCTGCATAGCATTAAACAGTCTCAGTTCACTTTAAGAGAGTCCGGACAGAAGATAAGGCTATTTATTAGGCTACACCTATTGACAATGGGCACATTTAATGATTTTTTAACCATAAATTTCAATCTTATGGTTATCAATTGAAGATGCTAGCATATTCTTAGTAGTCCTTCCAAATCAATGAACTATATCGCATGTTCATAACTTTCTAGCATTTTTAAAAGCTTCCCTTAACTTGTTTACTTTTTAACATTTACTTAATATGATTAAGAAATTACTATGTAACCATCTAATTGCCACTTTCAAATGATTAACAAACTTAATTGAAATTACAAATTTACTTCACTATTAACTTTTTACCATTTTACAATATCAACCTCATAATTACAATCAACCATTTCATACTCTTCAGTCCTTTCATATTCTTCCATTCCTCTTACCAACGGTAACCAACAACGATGTAATGGCTATGCTATTATTATCACCTTTCATATTCTTCCATTCCTCTTACCAACGGTAACCAACAACGATGTAATGGCTATGCTAGTATTATCATCATTATGTAAGGAATACAAATTGTGTTATTTTCTTTTTTCTTTTTATATT
>SNQJ01S0109745.1:17779-28602 GCA_010110895.2 Picea sitchensis
GTGACCTCGGGAACTATGAGACGTGGAACTATGAGCCCAGGAACTATTACCCCAAGAACTATGACCTGTGGAATGACCCCAGGAACTATTAAGTGGTCGATTTCCATATATGCAGATATACAAAAGTCAGTTGGTTTTCATATATATGCATATATGGAAGCCTACCACTTTCGTATACCTAGTATATATGGAAGTCCTTCAATAAATGTGCATATACAGAATCCCTTCAGTATACTAATACATATACCTAGTATAAATGAAATCCATTCTGTAAATGCCCATATACAAAATCCATTCCATATATGCGCATATACAGAAGCCAACCACTTATGTATATGCACATATATGGAAGTCACTTCTGTATATGTGAATATATGAAGATGGTCGGATTCCGTATATGCACATATATAAAAGTGATCGGCATCTATATATGAGAATTTGTGAAAGACGCAAATACATAAGTATATACATTCATTTATGGAATCCACCTTCTATATATGCAACTTCCATATATGTGCATATATGGAAGCCGACCACTTCTGTATATATGCATATAAAGAAGTCGACCACTTACATATATGTGCATATACGGAAGTCAACCACTTCCATAAATGCACATATACAAAAGCCACCTTCTGTATGTGCACATTTATAAAAGTGGTCGGCTCCCTTATATGTACATATGCATAAGTTGGTTGACTTCCGTATATGTGTATACAGAAGTCGACCACTTCTGTATATGTGTCCATTTAAGGAAGTCGTCGACTTTTTTATATGTGCATATATGAAAGTGGTCAGCTTTTGTATATGCACATAAATGGAAGCTGACCACTTATGTATATGCACACACATATATAGAAGTGGTTGACTTTCGTATATGCACATATACATAAGTGACCAACTTTCGTATATGTGCATTTATGGAAATGGTTGGCTTCCGTATATGTGCATATACAGAAGTCGGTTGACTTCCATATATGTGCATATGTGCATATACAAAAATCGGTTAACTTCTGTATATATATAGAAGTGGTCGACTTCCATATATGCACATATACAAAAGCCTACCACTTTTGTAAATACGCATATATGGAATCCGACCACTTCCGTATATACGCATATATGGAATCCGACCACTTCCGTATATGTGCATATACGAAAGTCGACCACTTCCATATATGCGCATATATAGAAGTTGGCCACTTCCATATATGTGCATATACGAAAGTCGACCACTTCCATAAATGTGTATATACGGAATCCGCAATCCATATATGTGCATATAAGGAAGCGACCAGCTTCCGTATATGCGCACTTACAGAAGTGGTCGACTTCCGTATATGCGCATATATATATAAGACGATTAGCTTCTGTATATGTGCATATACAAAAGTCGGTCACTTATGTATATGTGCGCATGTACGAAAGCGATTGGCTTCCATATATGCGCACATAAGAAAGTCGACCACTTTCGTATATGCGCATATACAGAAGTCAATCACTTCCGCATATGTGCATATACAGAAGCCAACCACTTTCGTAAATGTGAATATACGGAAGCTGACCACTTTTGTATATGCACATATACAGAAACCACCTTCCATATATGTGCATATACAAAAGTGGTCAGCTTCCATATATGCAAATTTACGAAAGTATTTGGATTTCGTATATGTGCATATACATAAGCCAATCGAATTTTGTATATGCGCATATACAAAATTCGGCCACTTCCATATATGTGCACATATATTGAAGTGTACGGAAGTGGCCAACGTTTGCATATGCACATGTACAAAAGTGGTCAACTTCCGCATATGTGCATATATGAAAGACAACCACTTCCTAATATGTACATATATGGAAGCAACCAACTTACTTATATGCGCATATACAAAAGTTGGCCACTTTAATATATGGACATATACAGATTCCATAGAGGTGCATTTATGGAAGGGCTTTCGTATATGCACATTTACGAAAGTGGCTGACTTCTATATATGCGCATATATGAGAGTGGTTGAATCTCGTATATGCGCATATATAGAATTCAACTACTCTTGTATATGTGCATATACTGAAGTCGAACACTCTCGTAAATGTGCATATACATAATCTGATTTCTGTATATACCCATATACATAAGTCAACCAATTTCATAAATGTGCATATATGGAAGCCCTTCCATAAATGCACATATACAGAATCCCTATATGTACATATACGAAAGTGGCCAAATTTTGTATATGCGCATATAAGGAAGCCAGCCACTTCTGTATATGTGAATATACGGAAGTTGGCCACTTCCGTAAATGTGCATATAAAAAAGCCACCTTCCGTGTATGCACATTTATGAAAGTGGTCGGCTTCTGTATATGCCCATATGCGGGAGTCGACCATTTCCGTATATGTGCATATATAAAAGTGGTCGACTTCCTATATAATATACAGAAGTGGTCTGCTTCTCCTATGTGCGCATATACAAAATCCTGTCACTCCCATATTTGCGCATATACAAAATTTGAATGAATCTGTATATGCACATATGAAAAAGTCAACCACCTTTGTAAATGCGCATATATGAAAGCCCTTCCATAGATGTTCATATAAAAAATCTATAGATGCGCATCTACGGAAGTGGCAGGCTTCCTTATGTGCACATATACAAAAGATGTCCACTTCCCCATATGCGCAAATATGAAAGTGGTCGACTTTTGTATATGCTAATATACAAAGGCTAACCATTTTTGTATATGCACATATCCGAAAGTCAACCACTTTCGTACACTTCCATATATGCACACATATACAGAAGTGTCTGACTTCTGTATATGTGCATATACGAAAATCAACCGACTTTTGTATATGCGCATATAAGGAAGCCAACCACTTTCGTAAGTTTTCATATATAGAAGCTGACCACTTTTGTACATGCGCACATATAAGTAAGTGATCAAATTTTGTATATGCACATATACGGGAAACTATTGACTTCTATGTATGTGCATATAAGGAAGCCGACCACTTCCGTAAGTTCGCATATACAGAAGTTGGGCACTTTTGTATATGTACATATACGGAAGGTGGCTTCTGTATATGCACATTTATGGAAGTGGTCAAATTCCATATATGCGCATATACAGAAGTGGCCAACTTCCGTATATGTGCAGATATCGAAGACCTTCCATAAATTCCCATATACGAAAGTGGTTGGATTACATATGTGTGCATTTATGAAAGTGGTTGGCTTTCGTATATGCGCATATACAAAATTTGACCACTTACATATATGCACATATAGAGAAGTGGTCAACTTCTGTATATGCACATATACAGAAGATGACCACTTGTCTATATGCGCATATACGGAATCCCACTGACTTTTGTATATGCACATTTACGAAAGCTTACCATTTCCATAAACATGCATATATGAAAGTTGGTCACTTCCATATATGCACATATATGGAAGTCAACCACTTCTATATATGTGCGTGCATATACATAAGTGGTCGACTTTCGTATATGAACATATACGGAAGCAAACTACTTCTATATATGCTTATATATGAAAGCTGACCACTTCATTATATGCGAACATATACAAAAATTGTCAAATTCAGTATATGCGCATATACAAAAGCCCACTGAATTTTGTATATGCGCATATACAGAAGCCGACCACATCCATAAATGTGCATATATGGAAGGTGGCTTCCATATATGTGTATTTACAGAAGTGGTCAACTTCCTTATATGCGTATATATAGAATTGGTCAGCTTTCGTGTATGCACATATATGGAAGCCACATATATGGAAGTTGGATTCTGTAAATGCACATATGGAAGTGGTTGACTTGTGTATATGTGAATTTCACAAATTCTCATATATGGATGTCTACCACTTCTGTATATGCCTAGGAATAACCTATGGTATAGGTTAGAAGAGCTTAAAGTCTCTTTCAGGTTGAGAGTTGTTTCCGTAAGGATATTTGAGAAATTTATTGCCGAGTTTATGAACAATAAGGGTTGGTAAAAAAAAATCAAATGTAATATATAAGTCAAGCAAGGTTGTCCCATATCCCGTACCCTTTTCGACATCTATATTGATGAGTTTTAAGATGAGTTGTGTTGGCCCAAATCTCACTAGTATATTCCTCATCCTCCTTTATGTTGATGATATTGTTCTTATGGTGAAGAGTCCCTATGACCTAAGTAAGCAACTAGTATCCCTCAAGGACTTCTGCTCTAGCATGGGCATGACCGTGAACAATGAAAAAATAAAGGTTATGATAATTAATTACAAAATGATCACCTACAATACTTTTTCTTATGACAACAATAGCTTGGAGGAAGTGTCTTCATACAAGTATCTTGGAATCAATATCCACCACAAGCTCAATTGGAACTATAGTGTTGAAAAAAGGATAAATGGAGGGTGAAAATATTATTATGGGATCAAAAACAATTGTAAATCAACCAACCTTTATCTTTGGGATAAAAAAAAACTTCTCTTTCACACTCTCGTCACTCTAGTTATCTTATATAGATGTGAAGTTAGGGGTTGTAGTATATCTAGAGAATCCTGGAGAAAGATAGAATAAATCCAAAAGAATTTTATAACTTGTAATCTCAAAATTAAGAGAAACCAATCATTTCCTATATTTACCCCCATAGAGAGCATTGCTATGATTAGGTACCTAACATACACGAACACTATAAACAAAATGGATGACAAGAGGCTCCCCAAAATTGCTTCAAACTCTAGCCAAAACTATCGATGACTCGGGGATGGCATATAGATGCCAAATCTTGGCTAAATAATTGGGGAATACAAGAAGAAGCCATAATGCAAAATATCGATAATATTACAAATGTTATCACTTATGAATATAACAAGAATATGTGGTATGATAAAGAATTAGTGGATAAAAGGGAATTAAGATGCTACAAAGAGGTGGTCAACCCTAGTTTAAAAGATCAAAATTATCTCTCTATTTTGAAAATTCAAAAGAAGAAAATCAACATTGTTAAAATAAGAACAAACTCTCATGAGCTACACATTGAAACTAGGTGTTGGACAATTCCCAAAATACTATGGGATGAAAGAATCTGTCACCTATGTGACATTAAGCGGGTAGAAGATGAAAAACACTTCCTCTTGGATTTCTCTGCGTATACCCATATTAGATCTAAAAATATGTTTTACATTACCAACCTTCCTAATCTCCCAAGCCACCAAAACTATGGTGATCTTCAAACGCTTCTCTCAATGTTTTTTGAGAATAGAAATACAATTTTAAAGAAATTGAAGTAATCTCTTACCTTCTTAAGGTCTCATAAACCAATTGGTCTCAGTGGAAATTGAGTGCCACCACCACGGTCATCATCATATATATAATATTGATGATATAATCTAACTTAATTTATAATTACTTCCATTTTGTTAAAAAAAAAAAAATTACTTCCATTTTGTAAAAATAAAAAAAATAAATTAATTTTTCCATATATATATATAATTGAAGATGGAAGTGAATTTTATTATAGTTAATTATGAATTCTTTAATTTATTTTAAAATGTTTTATTTTCATAGTAAAAAAACATACAATTTTTTTATTAAATTAAAAATATTATTTCATTTTTAAATTATTAAAAAATATATAAAACAACCCATTAATAATTTAAGATAAAACGATAACAATTTTATTCAAAAATTAATTTAATTAAATATAAACAAAAAAAAATAATAATACAATTTATATACAATTTTATTCAAAAATTAATTTAATTAAATATAAAAAAATAAAATAAATACAATTTATATACAGTTTTATTAAATAATTAATTTAATAAATATAAAAATAAAAAAGTAAATAATACAATTTGTATTCCGTACATAATGATCATAATATAAATAGCCTTATCCACATTAAAATATGTACAAGTCAAACTAGAGCTTCAACTTCCTCTCTTTTATGCAGTCGAGTTACTTTAAATTTATTTAAATAATAGTGAGGATCGTGTTCTCAACTCAGCTAAATTGTGAATAAACCTCCTATATATTGTAGTGTTAGGACCACTTAAGATTGACTCAATTATCCTTTTCAGTGAAAATTGCAGCATTATGACCCTCTGTTAAGATTGATTAAACTAACACAGCAGCAAAATAGTTGCTGGTGAACGGTGAAAGGTTGAGAAGATGAAATGAATCTTTAAAAAAATATATTAAATTTTATTATCTATTAACAAATAAACTATTGAGATTCATTTATCTGATGTTAATATTTTAATTTCTGTTAAGTGGCAATCAGTTAGCTATCAAAGTAATTTTTAAATATGATTAGGTAAATGTAAAAAAGTAAACACATAAACTGATGTCTTTATAATAGCTAGGAAGTTAATGATTGAAATCACAGCCATTTATTTTGTGTGACTACTAAGAATATTCCAGCCATATTTAATCCTGTCCATAGAAAACTTATTAAGCACTAAACCCCTATTAAATCTGCCCATTATCAATAGGTGTACCCTTTCGACGTAATTACCCTTTCCATTGCAAAAAAAGAATTACTTCTTTTTGCTTTTCTTTTGTGTAAGTAGCAATAGTCTACTTCTTTTTGCTTTGCTTTTGTGTAAATAGTATTCGTCTTCTGCTGCTGATCAACACGAGACACAACACCATCGGACATCTACCTTCCGAAATTTGACTGCAACAACCCTGTATGTTCATCAGTTTCACACATCTTTTTTCCCACAACTCCTCCAAAGATACCAATGTTTACATAATTGGAAACTCTTCTAGCCCATAACACCTACTAACATCTACTTTCCAAAGCTTTGTCGATTGCAATAACCCTCGTACTTTCTTCAGATTAATACATCCAGATTAATAAATCCCTCTGACCCCAACATCTCCAGAGATACCAATGTTTCCAGACAGCTCTTGTAACGCAAAAAACCCATTAGATTTTAGGACACAAAGCTTTATAAACTGGGCCAACCCCTCGAGATGCTCTTTAGCTTCACACATCCATCTTCCCCAGCAGCTCCAAAGATACCAATAATTCCATACTTTGCAGCTCTTGAAACTCAGAGTACCCACTAACATTTTGGTTTCGAAGCTTAGTCTTTTGAGCAAACCTCTATATCCTCTTCAGATTCGCACATCCCTCTGCCAGTGGCATCTCCAAAGATACGACTCAGAGCACCCAATAACATTTAGGTGTCGAAGTTTTGTCAGCACCAACCCCGGTATGCTCTTCAACTTCTCACATTCGTCCACCTCCAAAGATACCAATGTTTCCAGAGTTGGCAACTCTTTTAACTTAGAGCACCCACTAACACATAGTGTCCAACTTTGAAAGGTATGCAAACCTCCGTATGCTCTTCAACTTTACACATCTATCTGCCCGCAACACCTCCAAAGATACCAATGTTTCCATACTTGGCAACTCTTCTAATTCAGAGCACCCACTAACATTTAGGAGTCGAAGCTTGAGCTGAAGATGGGAGGAGCCATTTGGCCATGTACCCTGCTACTGTGAGGAGCCATTCGACCATGTACCCTTTTTCCACCACCATATGGACCCTGCATTCTTGAACTTGGTAGCACATCATTACTTGGACATGTCGGTGTTTGTTAAATCTAAGTTTAAAATAGAGCGCGATAGAGTTCAAATTTTGAAATTCAAATTTCATGGTGGAAACATTAATGACATGGAGGGAATGAGGTGAAGGCGATGGAATGGGTGGAGATGAGAGCACACTTAGATTCAAATTCAAATAGACCGTGATGCTTCTGTCCGCGCACCCTTTACATGACTATCTGTCGGTGCTTTAGAGTGAACTGACACTGTTTAATGCTATGCAAGTGGTGGGATTTTTGGGCAGTCTGGTTACCAGTGGGCTGTATATTAGAAAATGGAGATGATGATCACATTCACCATGCATGATGTTTATCATAATAAATAACCATGCAACCACCTCTCAATCATTGAGCTACTGTATGGTGGATAGCCTCTATAATTTCTATATCTATATGGGGCAAGCTCTATAAACTCCATAATTATAGAGAAGGATTTTGCCAAAAATACAAAAAAAAATAAAAAAATAATGTTATAGGCCACACCACAACCCCGGTAGTTCAAACCACCAACACCACTCTAGTTATCATGCATTTCTCCTTTGTCGGCTCCATTCCATTATTTGAGACAGTGGCGGCACTCCACGACCATTTCAGTCATCTCGTCATTTCCCTTCTCCGTATTCGCCGTTTCCCTGCTCCATTCCCGAGTCCCAACACGACCTCGACTCCGACAACGACCTCGACCATGTTCTTTCGTAGCTGTTCGCCGGCTCCTTCAATGTTACTATCCGCTCTATCTGCCGTTTCAGTAAGCGGCAATTGGTGTTGACTAAACGTTTTATTTTTGGGTATTTTGGCTGAAATTAAACGATATAAATTTAGACAAAATCGTTATTTTTTATTGTTTAAATTTTATTTTTACTGCCGTTTCAGTCAGCGCCCAATTGGTGTTGACTAAACGTTTTATTTTTGGGTATTTTGGCTGAAATTAAACGATATAAATTTAGACAAAATGGCTATTTTTTATTGTTTAAATTTTATTTTTAAATGCTTTGAATCCACAAGGTAAACCTCCGTACCTTGTGGATAGTGACAACCATCATGTTAGTTCTTTGAAATGGCATGTGCTTTGTGCATAGTGATGGCATTTTGGATAGTGATCGCTATCTTGTTCGTTCTGGAATTGCATGTGCCTTGTGCAGAGTGATCTCCATATTGGGAAATTATCAGGTGGTAGTGATGGACACGAAATGCATGATAGCTGAAGGTTGACAAAGAAATGCATGACAATTCAATATTTTGTGGGATCAATGCATTCTTGTATTTGACTTTCCACAGGACGTTTTTTTCATGTTAAGAAGTATTTGACAGTTAGATACTAAATCTGCATGTAAACATTTACTGATATGTAAAATCAGAACCCATCAAATCTACATTTTATTGGGTAAAGTATCCATCATGATTTCTGGTAGGTACTTATCTTACTTAAAGTCTTTAAAACCTGGGGTAGCTACAGACTTGACAGAGATTAATTCTAAGAGTAAATGAAACAATAAATGAGATTTGATGTTGTCCTACTCTTAGTCAGCTTACACTTCACTGATTTACTCAGAGGTTAGATGTAAAATTTGAACCCATCAAATCTACATTTTATTGGGTAAAGTATCCATCATGATTTCTGGTAGGTACTTATCTTACTTAAAGTCTTTAAAACCTGGGGTAGCTACAGACTTGACAGAGGTTAATTCTAAGAGTAAATGAAACAATAAATGAGATTTGATGTTGTTCTACTCTTAGTCTGCTTACACTTCACTGATGTAAAATTTGAGCTTAGAAACTATTGATGGCTTACAATTTGCAACTAATTTGGTGGAAATGCTTTAGCTATGCTTCTATTTCCCCACTAAAACATATAGTTTTTCTTCTTTTGAAGTTCCAGAAGCAGAGTCTATATAACATTAAAAAAAAATTGAACCAAAAACATAAAATGACAGGCATAAAAACCAAATAACCTTCACCAAATTTTCAAAATTCAAATTTAGACTATTCATTCTAAAGGTCTCACGTTTTCATGCTTTTAGGCTTTTTCTAAATGTTTTATGTTTTTACTTTTTTGGATTTTTTTGATGGGTTTTGTTAAAAAATTTGTCAAAATTTTAGAAAAATAATTGGAATGATAAATTTTAATTGTTCTGCCTATATTTTTAGGCTTGTTTTTAAATTAGTTTTCTCCAAAAACCAGTCAGAAATTTGAAAGAATTAATGGAACTGCAGATATCAATTGTTGAAATTGTATAGTCTAGTTGGATTAGAGGTTTTCAGGGTGTTGGATCTATCTCTACATTCAAAAATACAATTCAAACAATGGAAAATTACAATTTCCCTAACAATTAAATCTCAAAATTAAATGACAATTACTAAATAAAATAAACAAAGTCTAATAGTCTAATAATAATAAATAAAATACTCTTGTTATATATTCATAATACTCATATTAAACTAACAATATTCTTAATGACTCTGCCCCATAGTGGATGGTAATCACGGGCAAACAATATGCAACCAACAATAAGACTGTAGCAAGGCAATAACATATTGCAATTAAAGTTGATTTCTTCTCCAACAAATCTCGAGTTACATAAACCCACAAAATTTGAATTTTGAAATTTGAACTTTTTCCAGCTTTATTTTAAAAACTTAAAAACTAGCATTTAACTAATGTATAGGTGATATAAAGATATGTGGTGATAATATAGGTTAAGCTTTAGATTTTTTATTTATTAAATAGTACAATGTGGTGAGCATTTGTATTTTTTTTTGGTAAATTAATATTGCAATAAATTGATAGTGTGTTTGTTACTTATTAAATAGTTTAATGTTATAGTCTAATTGTTTTAAGTTTTCGTTGTTACAAGTTTTTTTTGCCAAAAGGATCAAAACTTAAAACAATTAGATAATACCTTATTTAATTTTTGGTTATACATGAAAGAGAATATGATTACTTAAATTTAAATTTATAATAAATTAGCATTGTGGTTTTTATTTATTAGGTAGCATTTAATTGTCAGTTATAGAGCATTGATCCATCTTAACTCTCGATCTATCATGTGTGGATAGGAATCAAATTACTCAAGATGCAAGCATTTTTTAGAGTACAAAACTTGAGAAAAAATTTGCATCTCAAAGGAATTGATGCTTCTTGGGGCATGATAGATCCATAGTTAAGATGAATGTAAG